>SJYO01000903.1:0-50000 GCA_006410555.1 Capra ibex
TAAGTTTGGAAGTATCCGTCTTTCCTTCGGTATAAAGTGAAATTTTGGGGGGGCGGGGGGCAGTACTTAGAGGTCCGTTGAGATAAGATTGACTAATAGGAAGGTGTGACGGACCGTGGTTACATCACGGTTCTCGTTACTGTCCCTGCACCCGCCTAACGAAAGTTTTACTATGACCTTCGTCCATAGGTTCTCTTCCACGAGACGAGAAAATGGTCAACACAGGGGGACGGTCGGAACACGGGACGGAACGGGGTTTTACGACGCAATGTTCGTTGGTGTTTTAGAACACCGTATCCTGTTATTCACCTAACGAGTACCCGGACCCTAGCACCTCTCCGAGGCCCTCACCCGACTAACAACGAACCCCTCTGACCCAGCTGATCCGAGACCAGGCACAGAGAGTAGGAGTCACGAAGTCGGGGCCGCACGGACGGAACACTACCATCTCCTTGTTCTCGACTCCCCCTTGTCCGTCCTGAAGACATCCCGANAACTATTTCCTGTCTTTACCAGACCTGGATTGTCTTCGTCTTCTATAATTCTTCTCCACCGTTCTTATGTGCCTTCTTGACATGTTTTTTCTAGAAGTACTGGGTCTATTAGTACTACTACACTAGTGATGAGATCTCGGTCTGCAGAACCTTACACTTCAGTTCACCTGGAATCTTTCGTAGTGATGCTTGTTTCGATCACCTCCACTACCTTAAGGTCATCTCGATAAAGTTTAGGACTTTCTACTACGACACTTTCACGACGTGAGTTATACGGTCGTTCAAACCTTTTGAGTCGTCACCGGTGTCCTGAACTTTTCCAGGCAAAAGTAAGGTTAAGGTTTCTTTCCGTTACGGTTTCTTACGAGTTTGATGGCGTGTTAACGTGAGTAGAGTGTACGATCATTTCATTACGAGTTTTAAGAGGTTCGGTCTGAAGTCGTAATGCACTTGGTACTTAAGGGACTACAAGTTCGACCAAAATCTTTTCCGTCTCCTTGGTCTCTAGTTTAACGGTTGTAGGCGACCCAGTAGTTTTTTCGTTCTCTCAAGGTCTTTTTTGTAGAGAAAGACGAAATAACTGATACGATTTCGGAAACTGACACACCTAGTGTTATTTGACACCTTTTAAGACTTTCTCTACCCTTATGGTCTGGTGGATTGAACGGAGAACTCTTTAGACATACGTCCAGTCCTTCGTTGTCAATCTTGACCTATACCTTGTTGTCTGACCAAGGTTTATCCTTTTCCTCATGCAGTTCCGACATATAACAGTAAGACGAATAACTTGAAGATACGTCTCATGTAGTACTCTTTGCGACCTGACCTTCTTTGTGTTCGTCCTTAGTTCTAACGACCCTCTTTATAGTTATTGGAGTCTATACGTCTACTGTGGTGGGAATACCGTGTTTCACTTCTCGATTTTTCAGAGAACTACTTTCACTTTCTCCTCTCACTTTTTCAACCGAATTTCGAGTTGTAAGTCTTTTGTTTCTAGTACCGTAGACCAGGGTAGTGAAGTACCCTTTATCTACCCCTTTGTCATCTTTGTCAAAGTCTGAAATAAAAACCCCCGAGGTTTTAGTGACGTCTATCACTGACATCGGTACTTTAATTTTCTACGAATGAGGAACCTTCTTTTCAATACTCGTTGGACCTATCGTATAACGTTTCGTCTCTGTAATGAAACGGCTGATTCTAGGCAGATCAGTTCCGATACCAAAAAGGTCACCAGTACATACCTATACTCTCAACCTGACACTTCTTCCGACTCGCGGCTTCTTAACTACACAAACTTGATACCACAACCTCTTCTGAGAACTCCCAGGGAACCTGACGTTCCTCTAGGTTAATCAGGTAAGACTTCCTCCAGTTGGGACCCTAAAGAGACCTTCCTTACTACGATTTCGACTTTGAGGTCATAAAACCGGTGGAGTACGTTTCACAACTGAGTGACCTTTTCTGAGACTACGACCCCCGTCCTCCTCTTCCCCTGCTGGGTCCTACTCTACCGACCTACCGTAGTGACTGAGATACAAACACTCATACTCACTTGAGACCCTCTACCACTACCTGTCCCTCCGGACCGCACGACGCTAAGTACCCCAGCGTTTCTCAGCCTGTGCAGACTCGTTGACTTGACTTTTCTACTCACATAGGCCATCGGGAGAATTTGAGTGTCCTGTCTACTTGGGAAAATGGAGATTTGGACAAAGAGTTTCTGGAGTGAAGAACACCGACAACCTGTTAATGGACCGTTTTGAATCGGATCTAATAAGAAATCCCGTCTCAATCGATCAATTTGGTACACGCCGAAACGAAGATTACCACTAATTGAATTTAACGTTTGTCACAACAAATAAAAAATAATTATACTTGGGTGATCTTATATGGCAGGTGTTCCCATCCTGAACAACGATATAAACGAATGACTAGACACGCTTCTTGGACCTGATCAGGGACCGTGTACATCATCCGTGAGTGGTCTTCAAACACTTTCCTACTTACTTAACGGTATTCTCGTGGTAACTGTTTCAGTCGACCCCACATCGTCCGCCTCGCTTCGGAAATAACTTAGAACTGAACTAATTTGAGGGTGACAAAAGGACCTAGGAAGACGAGAACACTTACACACTTACATTTGTAAAACGTCAAAGACGGAGGAATGAAACAAAGAGGTGGTTCAGACCACTGGAGATATGAAATGGAACTTAAGTCACTGAAGTGTGTAAGATAAAAATTATTGATTGGGACACATCGTCCAATATAAAAGGTTTATACCGGGGTCGCTATAGACGAGACGGTGTACGAGGGGACGTTGTACTGGAACTGTGAGGAGAGTAGTCCTCCATTCCATACATGGACAGGAGAACTTAGACTCACCCGAATACTAAATGAACATTGGTTACCTTACACTAGTTTTACTGTGTCGTACGGTATGTTCCGATCCATCATTTTTACTAAGTCGAAGGTACAATGTTCATAAGGTTTTATTAATAAGATGAACTTGAGAAATCTTCATAGTTACTGAGACGTTCTTTATACGTCGGATATGTTTGATCGGTTTCGGTAAGTAAAGTGGGAATGGACGTTCTAAAAAGGACCATGAATGTCTTAGAGATCATCGTAAACGACTGTCCGTCGAGGGATGTGCACCAAAGACACTAGAACGACTTAACGAGTCAAGACTCGAGAAGGAGTCATAAAGGAATCATCCGTCTAATACGTTTTGATACCTGTCTTTTATCAAAATCACCCAAATAGTCCCTTGAGTGTATTTTTAATACGTTTCCCTAGTCCTTTTTACAATTTCCCAAGGAGATTATGTTTAGGAACGAAAGATTTCCACTGATACTTCTGTTTTTGTCAGTAACATATCGACACTTTGGAGTTGTGTATTCAAATCATGTAGAACACCCTATTTGGTAGACTTTTTATGATAGTCTCAAAAGGTTTCACAACGAGTTTCACACGTAGGACCCTTACCAAAACTATTAACTTAGCCACGTTACAGATCAAGAATATCGTGTAAAAGAAACCTCTACGTAGAGACTAAAAAAGATTTTTAAACGTGACATAAACTTATACCAAATGTTACATAACCAAAGTCCACATGTCGTTTCACTTAGTCTATATATGTATGTATATACACATATATATATATATCTCTCTCGTGTATACACGTGTGTTATACGAACGATTCAACGAAGTCAGTACAGGCTGAGAAACTCTGGGGCACCTACATCAAGCGGTCCGAGTAGACTGGTACCCTAAGAGATCCGTTCTTATGACCTCACCCAACGGTACGGGAAGAGGTCCCTTAGAAGGGTTGGGTCCCTAGTTTGGGTACAGAGAATACTGAGGGTGTAACTGTCCACCTAAGAAATGATGATCGCGGTGGACCCTTCGGTATATACCATTAGAGGTCCAGGTACGTACAACGACGTTTACCGTAATAAAGTAAGTAAAAATACCGACTCATTATAAGATACCGTTTATGTATGTTGTAGAAGAAATAGGTGAGTAGACAGTCACCTGTAAATCTAACCAAAATACACAACCGATAATATTTGACGTGATATCCATTGTATCCCCACTGACATAGGAAAGCTTAGTACAAAAAAAAAGACCAATATACGGGTCCTCACTCTAACGACCTAGTATACCATCGAGACGAATATCAAAAAATTCCTTGGAGACACGAGAAGAAGTATCACCGACTTGGTCAAATGTAAGGACGGTTGTCACATCCTCCCAGGGGGAAAGAGGTGTGGGAGAGGTCTTAAACAAGTATCTGAAAAACTACTACCGGCAAGACTAACCACACTCTATTATAGAGTGATATCAAAACTAAACGTAAAGAGACTATTAGTCCCTACAACTCGTACAAAAGTACACGAAAAACCGATAGACATACAGAAACCTCTTTACAGATAAATCCAGAAGACGGGCAAAAAACTAACCCAACAAACACAAAAAACAAAACAAAACAAAACAAAAAAACTACAACTCGACGTACTCGACAAACATTTAAAACTTGTACTTAGGGGACAGTCAGTGTAGTAGACGTTTATAAAGAAGGGTAAGACACCCAACAGAAAAGTAACACAAATGTCAAAGGAGACGACACGTTTTCGAAAACTCAAATTAAACTACGGTAAACAAAAAACGAAATTAAATACAACGAGATCCTCTAACTTTTTACAACTACGTTAAATACAGTCACGAGACGGATACAAAAGGAGTCTCAAAATATCATAGACCAGAATGTAAATCCGGAAATTAGGTAAAAATCAAATAAAAACTTGTACCATACTCTTTTACAAGATTAAAGTAAAAAATGTACATCGACATGGTAAAAGGATTGTGGTAAATAACTTCTCTAACAGAAAAGAGGTAACAACATCGGAACGGAGAAAACAGTATCCAATTGACCGGTTTCAACGTACTCAAATAAAGACCCGAAAGAGAAGACAAGATAACAAGATATAAAGGAAAAAGACGGTCATGGTATGACAAAACTACTCACATCGAAACATCATATCTGTCTTCAGTATCTCGGACTAAAGAGGTCGAAACAAAAAGAAAGAGTTCCAACGAAACCGATAATCCTCAGAAAACACACAGGTATTCTACCATTTTAAAAACAAGGTCAAGACACTTTTAACAGTAACCATTAAACTATTGTAACGTAACTGAGACATCTAACGGAATACGCATATAAGTAAAACTGTTCTGACTAAGAACGTTAGGTTCTTACACCATATAGAAAAGTAGACAAACACAGTAGAAGTTAAAGAAAGTAGTCGTAGAATAAAAGTCTCATCTCCAGAAGACGGAAGGACCAATCCAAATAAGGATCCATAAAATAAGATAAACTAGGTTACCATTTACTCTAACAACGAAATTAAAGAGGAAGACTAGAGAGGAATCACATATCTTTACGTCGTCGAAAGACACCTAATTGAAACATAGGAAGTTGAAATGACTTAAGTAACTACTCGAGATCATCAAAAGATCATCGTAGAAGTCCTAAAAGTTACATATTACAGGAACGTTAGATGTTTGTCACTGTCAAAATGAATAAAATGTAAAACCTAAGGGGAATAAAGAAGAGACTAACGGTACCGATCCTGAAGGTGTTAATACAACTGATCTTCACCGTTCTCACCTATAAGAACCGGACGAGTACTAAAATCTTCTTAACAAAAGTCTAAAAGTGACAACTCATACTACAATCGACATCCGGAAATAATACAACTCCACACAAGGGAGATACGGCTAAAAGACCTCTCAAAAATGTATTCACTCACAACTTAAAACAGTTTTCGAGAAATACGTAGATAAATCTACTAATATACAAAGAATAAGAAGTCAAACAATTACACCACATAGTGACTAACAAAACACATATAACTTTTTAGGAACGCAGAGACCCTATTTAGGGTGAACAAGCACCACATACTAGGAAAATTACATAACAACCTAAACCAACCGATCAGAAAAAAAAAGAAAACAAAAATTTAACATAAACAAAAACCGACATGACCCAGAATCAACGACGGACGTCCGAGAGAGATCAACGCCACTCGTCCCCGAGGAGAAGTAACACCATGTACCCGAAGAGTAACGTCACCGAAGAGAACGACGTCTCGTGTCCGAGATCCCGTGTACGTCCGAGTCTTAACACCACACACCCGAGACCATCAACACCGTGTACTCGTATCAACGGGGGATCGTACACCTTAGAAGGGTATCGTCCTTAGTTTGAACACAGGAGACGTGACCGTCCTCTTAAGAATTGGTGACCTGGTAGTCCCTTCAGGTCAAACGACAGAAAACAACTCCTAAAAACCCAGATGGAAGTAGTCGGACATGAAAAAAAAATCAACATATAAACAGACCAAAACTATAGTCCCACTACCACCGGAATATCTTTCTCGAACCGTCACAAAGAAGGAGAAGTTAAAAATCCTTATCAAAGTCTTCCTATACATAAGTGAGAAAAGATTTACAAACTATCTTAAACGGACACTTCGGTAGACCAGAACCTGAAACCAAGTAACCTTCAAAAAAAAAAATTTATATAGATATTTACATAAATAAATAAAACCTATATCCTTTCTGTCTAAAATATAAATACATATCAACTAATTGTTATAATATAATTAAAGTTCACATGTCTTTCACTAAGTCAATATGTATGTATACATAGGTAACAAAAAGTTTAAGAAACTAAGTAATCTTCAAAAATTTGGTATCAAAGTTAAAGTCAGGAACACTAACCATACAAGTATAAAAAAATAAAGAAGTACCATGTAGAACCCTCTAACATGGAAAGAGTCTTAATCAAGTAAAGAAGAAACAACAGGGAAAATAACCGTATACCAATGAACATCGTGGAATACTAGGTAACATAAAAAGACCATAGGTAGCATTGAAGAGAAAAAAGTAAAGATTTAAATAACTAAACTCGGGAAAAGGAAAAAGGGGAACTACTTAGACCGATTCCAAATAGGTAAAACAAATAGAAAAGTTTCTACGGCTTTTCCGAAATCCAAAGTGACTCGAAAAGATAAAAGATACAGAGAGAAAGTACATAAAGACGAGATTAGAAATACTAGAGAAGATGACCGAAACCCAAAACAAACAAGAAAAAGATCAACGGAATTCACATTCCAATCCAACAATTAAACTACAAAGAATAAAGGACTCCATTCTAACACAACGATATTTGAACGGAGAATCTTCACGAAAATGAAGTAGGGAATCATAAATCTAACAGTACGAAAGTGAAAGTAAACAGAGATCCACAAAAAACTAAAGAAGTCACTAGGTAACCACCAAAGGATCGTATAACAAATCGAAGGTGTACTAAAATAGTGTCGACGCGGGGAGGATGGAAGAGTAACACCGACGAAGAAACAGAAGCCTCCTACAGAAAAAAACCATCTAAAGTCTTAAAGAAAAATTGACTACCGACAAGTCGTCAATCATCACTAAAACTACTACAAAGGTACTCTGTCTGACTCGAGTGTAGGAAGATGAGACGCTAGAACAGAGGTGACAGTCCAGTTCACCAAACAAGTCTATACGTAGAAGACCGGAGGTTCTCGGTTCGTCGTACTACGCCGACGGAATGACCAAGAGACAAGAGGGCATTAAGTGGTGTCATCGGCGGATCCTGTCGAGTCGACCCCGGAGTTCCGACGGAGATGTTCGGGTTTGGTCTATGGTGTAGAGACTAAAAAAAAAAAAAAATCGAGTCGTTGGACTAACCTTTAAAGAGGACGAAGATGAGAAAGACAGGAGATATCCGACAAGAGTTTTGTCGTCGATCTTGCTACATCCGGTATAGTAGATTGACTACTACAGTCACAAAGTGTTCCAGGAACTTACATTGTAAACGACACGTAACCTGTCGGATGTTCCGAGTCTCCGTAGAGTGGGAGTAACGGCCCTCGGTCGCACTCCTTAGGGTGGGTACTGTTCCAGTACGCCGTCTCCGGACTACCCGTTCCGCTTAGTCCGGAGTCCCAAAGGGGGACCTTAAAGGACTCGCACATGGGGTTTTTATTCTTGGACGGACGGAATAACATAACATGAAAAGGTGAGAAGACTGTGAGAGACCTTTTTCAATTGAGTACCGAAATCAGAAGACGTAAACTTTCCCTACAAAGTCAAGTTTGGGGGAGACTATCGAGAGATTGAACGGATTATCCAAGGGGGTCTGAAGAATGTCGAATACTTAACGAATGTCGGGGGGTTGACGTTCTCCGTGTTTCGAATTTCGTAGAATTTCTATGTCTCGGGAAAGATTTCTCGATTTTTAGTATAACCACTACCTAAAGTGACAACTGAGTTACTAACGACGGTCCGGAGGTATAAGAAATAGAAAAGTCGTGGACCCTCCTACAATTAGTTACATTAGCCCTATACCTTTTTCCATATATCATCAAAACTACAATCGTTGTGATCTGAAAAACTCAATTAATGAAAAGAAAACAATATTTAGTGGTATGAGGAAAATGAACAATATTTAACAACATAGAAACGATACATTCTTACATTAAATAAATCACAAAAGACTCTCACCGTGGTCTGAAACTCTTCTAGTTGTGTTTATTCAGAAGACCAACTGTTTGGAAATAGTCTTTTTTCCGACATTTTACAATTAACCGGGAAAACCGACCTTCTACTACATTTAATGGATTCTGTCCATACGTCTCTCTTTTCGGACCAAAACTATTCTCGGACCCGACGATTGCGACGTATTAAAACATAATGGGTAACTAGAGATACATGTTAGTTTTTCCATATTTTCCGGAAAGATCTGTTATCTCCGGTCCGGTCAGTAACTTTTCTGACCAAAGGGGACACAGAGAAGAAACGAGACAAAAGACCGACTTAAGGGTAGACCCCGTACCTCCGAGCGGTACAGATGAATGAACGGGACTGAAGATTCTAGGTACGCTCTCCCTCGGGTTCCACCCCGTGGGGGGCGATAAGTTCTCCTACGGCCACCGGATTACATCTACCACGTTCGAGGAACAGACCTTGAAATAACCGAAAGGTGCATTTGGTTCAATAAGTCGGAGAAAAGAGGAGAGATAAAAGGATGATGTGAGAAAGAAGGATTAGATTAGAATATAATTATTTATTTATTCAAAAAAGGAGCGGATGCGACAGGGGCGAAGCTTAGTGGGACCTAGGTGGCCCCGACCTGGGGCCGGGGAGTAGTGAAGGGACTGAAGAGGAGAAAAAGGAAAAGAACGAGGAATTCAAGGTCACTGTGACCGACGGAACTACAAGGAGTTTGTATAATCAACATCGGAATTGAATCTTTCAAAGGAAACTTCAAAGGGGAAGGACCATATGAGAAGTTTACTTTACGAGTACCTAAACGGGGAAGTGTAGAGAGAGTCACTTATGCAGAGAGGGACTGAACAATAAAATTCAATGTTGGGAAGGGGGTTGGTAATCGCAGATCTTTGATATATCAAAGAAAAGAAAAAGCAGACGGACATGATCTTACATTAGGGGTACTTCTGTCCTTAAAAACAGAGGGAACAACGACAAAATAGGGGTCGTAGACCTAATTACCACACTGTGTGTTATAAACGAATTGTCTATGAATAACTACAGACACTATGGGAAGTCTTATAACTTTTGAACGTGGTCAGGGATTGACTACCGACTCGAAACGACAGACGAAACTTCTGGTCAAAGGACTAACACGAAGAGACGTGTCCGTCGGTATTTTTACACGTAAAAACTGTATCCTAAACTAAGAACAGAGAGAAAGATATGGAGGTCATAATTAGAGATGAAGGTCGTAATAGTTACACTTCGAAAAAAATCGGTAATATTCGGTTTGTATTAGTACCGTCTTAGTCTGTGACCCACGTCATTCATTTACTTGACCACGGGTAGTAAGGTGACTTCCTCCCCGTCGGGTCAAACTAGTCAGTGTAACTGGTTCTCGTCTATTATTACGTGTCGGATGACATAACCTACTCTCTTTTCATATAAATGACAAAAAGACACCCATGATATTACACACACATACCTATATTCTAAACTTACATGATATCATTTAGTAACAACATACTGCCACGATTTTGGCTATACGGAGATAAAACACATAAAAATAAAATATACCCTCATATCAACTAAATGTCACAACACAACCAGGGTCCACATGTCATTTATAAACGAAGATAAAATTTAACTACTTAGACACAGTAATGGAATTTAGTTGTTCACGTCTACCTTCACAAGTAAACCAATCTCATTTAAGAAATCGAACTTATAACATTCTCAAAGGATGCACATCAGTAAAGATTCCAAAAGAGGTCATAAGTCCTATAATTCTCCTTTCCTCACCAATTCCTAGAGATACCACGATATCGAGTTGTCGACAGTTTATTATTATATCATTACTTATTACGTGATTATGAGGACTAAAAAGTAGAGTACCATTTCCTTATAAAGATGAAGATGTAGATATCAAGAGTAACAACCTTCTTCAAAGTTATAGTCTTTATGTCTCAAATAAGAGACTATGTCAGTCACAGATCTATAAACGTACTTACTCTTCCACTACCGTGGGGTGAGGTCATGAGAACGAACCTTTTAGGGTACCTGCCTCCTCGGACCATAAGACGTCAGGTACCCTAGTGATTCTCAGCCTGTGCTAACTCGCTGAAGGGAAAGTGAAAAGTGCAAGTGCGTAACTTCTTCCTTTACCGTTGGGTGAGGTCACAAGAATGGACCTCTTAGGGTCCCTGTCCCCTCGGACCACACGACGACAGACACCCCAGTGTGTCTCAGCCTGTACTGACTTCACTGAATCGTCGTCGTCACCGTCGTTGTGTATCAATTTCCTAGTCTATACAGAGTTTATTAACTATTAACTAATACTGAGACTTTACAGTTACGAGTGTGAAAAGGTCGAGAAGAGTCACACTCTAATGAAGACTTCTATCGAACTGAGACCCAAGGATGCTCCATGTTATTCCTCACTATGCGTATTTCTTGGACCTAGAATCGGGTATTAGGTGTTCCGTCTTTTAGGGTAATGGTCTACCGGTTTCTTTCTATTGACGAAATCCCATCGTTTCTACTTTTCTTAATACCACGACCTTCCTAGGTTCTCTATTAATTAAATTAGGTAACGAAATTGTTACTCCTTTGACTCTGGAGACCGTCAGTATTTTGTCCTTCAATGACTTATCAAAATTTCTCCTCTCTCTACCTTAGCATAGACACTAAATCTTTCGAACAAAAAGACATTTTGACCTGTTATACGAACTTTCCTCATTCTACATAACCCTGCGATTCATTTTATTAGTTCTTTACTCCTTTAGACTCGATCCAGACATCGTCCTTTCTACCTGCCTGAATCTTCCTGACCTCTATAATTGGTCTACCCTAAATATCCCAAACTACTTCTGATCTTTACCCTCATTTTAGCCTATTCTCAGTTTCTAATACCGACGTAAGACGAGACCTGTTGACCCGGTCACCCCTACGACATGTGGTTCGGTTTCCTATGTCCTTGATCTTAGCCATACGTCATCCTCCGTTTCCTCTCACCGATCATGTCAAAACTTCGACGGTTCATACTGAAATATCAGTAATACCCTCACACACACACATGTTTTAAAGTCGTGACCTTCTGACGAGTTGTCGGTAAGAGTCAGTTAGAACAAGAGTTACTAAGGGAGTTTGTACGGAGGTGTTGACAAATTCCTTCTGACCGTGAGTTTAAAGTCCTTCTGACCGATTTCCTCCGACTACCTCCAGTCGAAACTTTTACGCTAGTCTGTCACTACTATGTCTTTCTCCGCACACCGATCTGAAGTCTTACTCCAGACAACACGAACGATAGGGTCGAAGGTAATGTAGGATAGTTATTATAGAACTCAAAGGAAATTTTCTGCTGGTAGCGGGTAAGGGTATTGTACACTAAACTCTCCTCGATTTGGTAAAGGTACAAGGGTTCCCCTTCGTATATAGGGTCCGGACGAGATCCTCTTCATGAAGACTCGAAAGAACCGATCTTTGTAACCCCTTCGACCCCAACGATTTGACTTTCCTAATTTGTATGTCAAAGACCACCGGTAGGATACTACCGTTCCTCTTCCGTTCGACTCCTAGTCCGGTGTGTCACCTTTCGTCTTGACTCATTGTCTACTATTCACACTGGACTATTGTAACAACCGTACGGACGTGTTCCGGAAACGTCCTCTTGACAAGTCAATAGGCCGACTCATGAAAAGACGAAAACGAGTTCCCGCACTGACAGTAAACGTTTTCCTTCCACCGGCCTGACTAAACCCAAAAACTAGTGAACTTCATGAAACGGTACTAACAAATCTTTTCGACCCAGATGTCCCTCTCCTCGTTCTTTTTACAAATGTTATCAACACCTCCGTACAAACTCCCTTAGTAACTCTTGTTCTTAACTGACTCTTGTCGAGAACTCGTTACTAAATCACCTCCACAAATTAACTCTGGATTACAGTTTAAGAAGTGGTCTAAATTGGCACACCGGAACCCCTTCAATAAATTGGAGAGACTTGGAGTTAAGAGAGTAGACATTTAACCATTACTATTATCTTAGAAAGAGTGTCTTACAAATCCCACTATGAATATTTCTCATATTGAACAACAGATTGTGACTTATTTACAATCGGAAACAGATTTTAGTTGTAAAAAGACGTACATCAACAAAGTTCGTTACTTAAGGGTAACGGACGAATGGTGGAAGGGAAAGAGAAAAAGATTTGACCAAGAGGAATCTTTTCTCAGTACCTCCCTCGTCCCCTCTCCCAAACGAATAAGAAAGGGTTACTAAGGATTTAGTTTACACAAGGTAAATGTTCGGATTTATTAAAAGCAAAAAATCACACTGTTTAAGTTCAAGATTCTACTGTTCTCTTTAGTACGACACAAAAAGTCGAAATTACACTAATGACTATTATTTCTTAGTTCAACTGTTTGAAACAACAATTACGTACTATGTCTTATTTTAGTCAGAAAAAGATCCAAAGAGACCAAGACATTGCCATTCTCACCCGACCTTTCACTTTCGTATACTGTATTTCGGTATTTCCACTCGTACAGACGTTTCTGTCGTATCCGTACATGATGTACTCCACCTATAACCCGAGACCAAAAGTCAGAGAATTTGTGTTGCCTTCGAAAGGTATTAAAGAGATAGGAAATAGTGACAGAGTGTCAAAACTTCTCTTTTGGACGTTCTATAGAAACCGTACAACCAATAAACTCGACGAAAACCTTTCTAACTATCTCTTTAGATCAAAATAATTACCGACCTTCAACATGTTCTGTTTGAATTCTTTAGTCATATAAGTCAGAAATTAAAATAAAAGAAAAAAGATATTTAAAAATAAAAGATATTTAAATAATAAAATAATTTAAATAATTACATTTAATATTTAACGTAAATCAATATATTTAAAAGATATCTAAATAAATAAAAACCACCTACAACGAGACACACCCCAAAGAGATCAACGCCGTTCGTCCCCGATGAGAGAGTAACGACACGTGTCCGAAGAGCAACGTCACCGAAGAGAACAACACCTCGTACCCGATATCACACACACGTCCGGAGGTATCAACGACGAGAACCCGTGATCTGGTGTAAGAGTTATCCACGCCGTGGGTCCGGATCGACGAGACTCCGTACACCCTAGAAGGACCTAGTCCCTAGTTTGGACACAGAGAACGTAACCGTCCGGCTAAGAAACGGTCAGTCGGTGGTCCCTTCGAGACAAAAGAAAAAGTTAATACTACAGATATTTTAGTAGTTATAATAGCAAGATAACTTCCACGTCCATTCACCGAGTGTACACCAGTGAACTTTAAGTGTCAATCTTGGAGGTGTATTGACTTAGAAGTCATTTCAACCAAAAATAAGTCTACCCCTGTACTTCGGAAAAAAGGACAGTTCTCGAAACACGTAAACCTGAAACTCTAAGTATAATCTGTATGTTTTTACCTTGAGTCTATATCTTATGATCACTTACGTCTTTTCTATTTATCCATTCATGCATATTTACTACTCATATTTTCGTAGACTTTCTAACCGGAAGATATTTTCCCTCGGACCGTTATTCAGTTACCTTATCTTGTAGTACTGTCAGATTATTGTAGTACTGTCAGATAGGACGACGGTCTATTTACAGTACCTTTTCGTCCCCATAAATAGAGTAGGATTGTGAATAAAATTTTAGACTCCAGATAATAGAGAGGCTTACCGAAATAAAGTAAATGGTTTACCAATTTATATTTCTTTTACTCTGGTAAATAAATTATATTCGACTGCACCCAAAGACTACGTCTGAAGTATAGGTCTGGTTTCTTTCTACACATTTTCTCTGATCGATTCCCTAATTGTAGACCTACAGACAAGACAAGAAAGATTAATAGGTTTTGTCGCACTTTCAGTAACAAAAGGATACCCATTTTTGTCTTTATTTATTTTCTCCTCCTGAACGAAATGACCCTCGATATTAAAATACGCAAAAATAGTAAAGAAATAAAAAATAACTTGATACCAACTTAATGTTACAACGTAATTAATAACAAAATGTCGTTTCACTACGTCAATATATGTATATATGTGTGTGTGTGTAAGAAAAAGTATAAATAAAAGGAATACCAAATAGTGTCCTCTAGCTTATATCAAGGGAAACGATATATCATTCTGGAACAATAAATAGGTAAGATCTATATGGTCAAACGTAGATGATTAGGGTTTGAGAGTCAGGTTGGGAGAGGGTGGGTGAGGGAGAAACGTTGGTCGTCGGATAATAGATACAGGGACTAAGACAAAGTATGTATCAAAGTAAACACAGTATAAAATCTAAGGTGTATATTCACTAAATACCACAAACAGAAAGAGAAAGACAGAATAAAGTGAATCATACTATTAGAGATCAATATAGGTACAACGACGTTTACCGTAGTAAGGAACAAACACCGACTCATCATAAGGTAACATATATAACTACCTGTAAATCTAACAAAGGTACTGAATCGATAACACTTCTGGCGACGACACTTGTATCCCCACGTACATAGAAAACTTAATGTCAACACAGACCTACATCCTAGGTCGTTAGGATGAGAAACGGGTTCTCATCCTAACGACCTAGTATACCATTAAGGTAAAAATCAAAGGACTCTTTGTAAGTATGACAAAAGGTGTCATTGGAGTGGTTGAATGTAACGGTAGTTGTCACACCTTCACAAGGGAAAAGGAGTGGGAGAGGTCGTAAATAAACATCTGACGAATTACTACCGGTAAGACTAACCACACTCCACTTTAGAGTAACATCAAAACTAGTCGTAAAGAGTTTACTAAGTGTTACAACTCGTAGAAAAGTACCCGGGTAACCGGTAGACGTAAAGAAAAAACCTCTTTATAGTAAATCCAGAAAACGGGTAAAAAACTAACCCAAACAGCTCAACATTCTCGACAAACATATAAAACCTTTAATTCGGGATCAACCAGTGTAGTAAACACTTATAAAAGAGGGTAAGACATCCAACAGAAAAGTAAAACAACTACCAATAGAACCGACACGTTTTCGAACGCTCCAAATAATCCAGGGTAAACAAATAAAAGTAAAAATAAAGAAAATGGACCCCTAGTCAAATGAAGTCAACGAGTCAACACAGGTTGAGAAACGCTGGAGTCCCTGACGTCGTACGGTCCGAAGGGGCAGGTAGTGGTTGAGGATCTCGAACAAGTTTGAGTACAGGTAGCTCAGTCACTACGGTAGGTTAGTAGAGTAGGAGACGGTAGGGAAAGAGGAGGACGGAAGTTAGAAAGGGTCGTAGTACCAGAAAAGGTCACTCAGTGAAGAAGTGTAGTCCACCGGTTTCATAACCTCAAAGTCGAAGTCGTAGTCAGGAGGGTTACTTACAAGTCCTGACTAAAGGAAATCCTACCTGACCAACCTAGAGGAACGTCAGGTTCCCTGAGAGTTCTCAGAAGAGGTTGTGGTGTCAAGCTTTCGTAGCTAGGAGACTACGAGTCGAAAGAAATACCAGGTTGAGAGTGTAGGTATGTACTGATGACCTTTTTGGTGTCGAAACTGATCTACCTCGAAACAACCGTTTCATTACAGAGACGAAAAATTATTGCGACAGATCCAACCAGTATCGAAAAGAAGGTTCCTCGTTCGTAGAAAGTTAAAGTACCGACGTCAGTGGTAGATGTCACTAAAACCTCGAGTCCTTTTATTTCACGCAATGACAAAGCTAACAAAGGGGTGGATAAACGGTACTTCACTACGCTGTCTTACGGTACTAGAAACAAAAATACTTACAACTCAAAATTCGGTCTAAAAAGTGAGAGGAGAAAGTGAAAATAGTTCTCCGACAAATCAAGAAGAAACGAAAGACGGTATTCCCACCACAGTAGACGTATAGACTCCAATGACTATAAAGAGGTCCGTCAGAACTAAGGTCGAACACGAAGTAGGTCGCACTGTAAAGTGTACTACATGAGGCGTATATTCAATTTATTTGTCATATGTCGGAACTGCATGAGGAAAGGGTTAAACCTTGATCAGACAATAAGGTACAGGCCAAGATTGACAACGAAGAACTGAACGTACGTCTAAAGAGTCCTCCGTCTACTCCAGAGTCCTCCGTCTACTCCAGACTCCTCCAGAATAACGGTAGAGAAAGTCTTAAAAGGTGTCAAACAACACTAGGTGTGTCAGTTTCCGAAACTGTATCTGTTATTTCGTCTTTATCTACAAAAAGACCTTGAGAGAACGAAAGAGATACTACGTCGTCTACAACTGTTAAACTAGTGACCAAGAAGACGGAAAAGATTGAGGTCGAACTTGTAGACCTTCAAGAGTCAAGTACATGACAACTTCGGATCGAACTTCTTAGAACTCGTAATGAAACGATCGTACACTCTACTCCCGTTAACACACCATCAAACTTGTAAGAAACCATAACCGAAAGAAACCCTAACCTTACTTTCGACTGGTAAAGGTCAGACCCCCGGTCACGACTCAAAAGGTTTAAACGACCGTATAACTCACGTTGTGAAAGTGTCGTAGTGGAAAATCCTAAACTCTATCGAGTTAACTTTAAGGCAGTGGAGGTGATCGAAACAAGCATCACTACGAAGAATTCTGGGGGAACTGAAGTGTAAGGTCCTACAGACGGAGACACACTCACTAGTGTGGTAATACTAATAGACCCAGTAATTCTAGAGAGAACATACCAAGAAGACACATAAGAACGGTGGAAAAGAACTATAGAAGACGAAGACAATCCAGGTATGGTTAAGTAAAGACAGGAAATAACACGGGTAGAAACGTACTTGACAAGGGAACCATACAGATGAAAAGAACTTTTCTAGAGATCAGAAAGGGTAAGACAACAAAAGGAGATAAAGAAAAGTAACTAGTGACTCCTTCCGAAAGAATAGAGAGGAACGACAAGAAACCTTGAGACGTAAGTCTACCCTTATAGGAAAAGAGGAAACGGAAACCGAAGAGAATGTAACCATATTAAATGTCGTCTTGTACAAAACGAGAAGATCCTCAACATACAACAAAACAGTATACAATTTCAGAAATTCGATAAAACTCAAATAAAAAGACATACCATTCTCTTGTACAAGATTAAAGTAACTAAATGTACACCGACAGGTTGAAAGGGTTGTAATGAACGACTTCTTTCAAAATGGATAACATATAAGAACGGAGGAAACAGTTTCTAACTAACACCAACACACCCAAAAGGATACCCGAGAGATAAGACAGGGTAATGAGGTATATAGAGACACGGTTATGATACGACGAAACTAATGATAGTGAAACATCATCATAGACTTCAACCCTACTAAGAACCCGAAGGGTCCACGTACCACCATTTCTTAGATGGACGGTTAGGACCTCTGTGTTCTCTACACACAAACTAGGGACCCAATCCTTCTAGGGGATATAATCCAATACTGTTGGGTGAGGTCATAAGCACGGACCTTTTAAGGTACCCGTCTCCTAGGACCTCCCGATTTCAGGTACCCCAGTGTTTCTCAATCTGTGTGGAGAACGAAACAAGAAAAAGAAGTCCTAGCGAAACCATATAGACCCAGAAATTACCAAAGTATATTTAAATTCCTAATAAATAAGATCAAGACACTTTTTCCAGTACCCGTTAAACTATCACTAACATAATTTAGGTATCTGAGGAAACCCATCATGTTGGTAAAATTGCATAATTAAGAAGGTCAGATTTTCGTACCCCATAGAAAGGTAAAGAAACTTAGTAGAAGTCAAAGTAAATCATTACAAAATGTCAAGAGTCACATATTAAGAAAGTGGAGTAAACACTCTAAATAAAGATTGATTCATAAAATAAAAACCGCAACACTAAAATTTTCTAAAAAAAAAGTGTAATGGAAAGACTACAAAGTAACAACCACATTTCTTTACCTTGGCTAAAAACATTTAGAACATTGGACGATGCAACGACTTAAGGAAATAGTTAAGATCGTTAAAACACACATCAGGAATCCCAAATGGTATGTACCATAGAATAGACTTATGTTACTGTTAACACGGAGAAGAGAAGGTTAAACCTATGGAAAACAAAGAAAAAGAACAGACGGACGATACCGATGCTAAAGTTTATGAAACAACTTCTCGTCACCACTCCCATCCGTAGTAACAGAATAAGGTCTAAAATTACCCTTCCGAAAGTTGAAAAGTGGTAACGCATAATATAACTGACACCCAAACAGTATTTATTGACAATGACAAAACTCTATACAAAGGAGACATGGGTGAAACCATTCTTGAAAATAGTACTTACCTACAACTTACAAAAGTTTACGAAGAAGACGTAAATAACTCTACTAGCACGCCAAAAACAGAAAAGAAAACAAAGACACCACATAGTGTAGTTAAACAGACACAACTTGGTGGGAACACTGGAACCCTACTTAGGGTCAACCAACACCACATACTAGAAAAATTATACAACAACCCAGGACACACGATGATAAAAAAACTCTTAAAAACGCAGACACAAGTAGTTTATGTAACCGGACATTAACAGAAAAAGCCACTACAGAAACAGACCAGAACCATAATCCCACTACCACCGAAGTATCTTACAGGAACCCTCAAAGGGAATAGAAGTCAAAAAACCTTCTCAAACTCTTCCTAACCACATTTAAGAAACACACAAACCATCTTAAGTGGACACTTTGGTAGACCAGGAGGGATGAAAACAATCCTCCCTCAACAATTTCACGTCTATCAAAGTCAAGACCACTAGTCAGACAAGTTTAATAGATAAAAAAGAACTAAGTCAAACCACCCGACATACAAAGATCTTAGAATAGGTAAAGAACAGGTATCCAACACTTTAACCAACTGTACATTAACAAGTATAATAAGGGAATTAATAAAAAAACATAAAGACACCATAGCCAATAATACAGAAGAAAAAGTAAAGACACAACAAATAAACCTAAAGGAAAGGAAAGAAGAACTACTCGGACTGGTATCCGATCAGTTAGAATAAATAAGAAAGTTTTCTTCGTCTAGAACCAAAATAACTGAAAAAGGTAAAAAGATTAGAGAAAATAAAGGAGAGACTAGAAATAATAAAGGAAGGAAGACGACTGAGATCCAAAACGAACAAGAGCAAAAGTAGTAAAGAATTTTGAAGGAAAAAAGTATTTTATACACTCTCTTTTAATTAAACTTAGAATCTAAACATAGTAGGATCCAAACATTTCAAAATTCTGAAGTAGATCATAATGGATGGTAATTTTCATTCGTAAATGGACGTAGGTGAGTTTAATGTAACGACGAATATTTCTCTTTTATATAATTTTTTAAGATTCATGTTATCTTCACACAAAGACAGAGGATAAAAAAAATTTTAATTTCCATATCTCTCATCACGATCTTTCTACCGTCTTATCATCGGGATCTGGAAAAAGGGAGGGTTCCTTTATGACTATGTTCATACGTTGGTCAGTGACACTGTAGGCATCCTTTTAAACACTGATAGAGAACGATATCAGAGAAAGGGACGATGCCACGAGACACTGGACCTCGTTTGAGGATCGAGGACCGAAAAGGTACCCTTTACTTTCTTTTGTGACCTGTAATGAAAGTTACAAGACTGAAAATCCCCAGACGGGTTCCCTGACCAAAGACAAAGTGGACAGAATCTTGTGAATACACTTGGTCGTGTCAGCTCTACGGACCTCCAACAACTTGACTTACCGTACGATCTCGACGTATGGAATACTCCGTACGTCCGACGAACGATTCAGTGTAGTCAACACAGACTGAGAAACGTTGGGATATCCAATGTCGAGAGGTCCGAGGAGACAGGTACCCTAAGGGGTCCGTTCTTATGACCTCACCCAAAGGTTCGAGAGGAGGTCCCCTAGAAGGGTTGGGTCCCTAACTCGGGTGGAGAGCATTGTAGAGGAAGTAACCGTCCACCCAAAAAATGGTGATCGCGATGGACCCTTCGTGTGATCTCGAGGTCCCTTTGGTGTTATATTATCTGTTTCCGACTATGCCGAACCACCGGAGAGGGAGTTCCCGTTTCCTCACGTCAAACACAGGTTGTAAGACTCCAAACTCTCCCGATACGTTCCCTGATCAAAGACAGAGTGGATTGAGTCGTATTTCTTCTTCACCGTAAGAGATTACAAACCCCCGGGTGACTCTTACTTTTCCTCGACAGATCGTACGACGACGAAGTGTCCCGGACGTCACGTCATCTGTCTGTTGTCTCCCTCGTTCTCTAATGTCCGCTTCAGCGAGTCAGCACAGGCTGAGAAACGCTGGGCCACCTAACATTGGGTGGTCCGAGGAGGTAGGTACCCTAAGAGGTCCGTTCTTATGACCTCACCCAACGGTAAAGGAAGAGGTCCCCTAGAAGGGTTGGGTCCCTAACTTGGGTGAAGAGCATTGTAGAGGAAGTAACCGTCCACCCAAGAAATGGTGATCGTGATGGACCCTTCGTGTGATCTCGAGGTCCCTTTGGTGTTATATTATCTGTTTCCGACTATGTCGAACCACCGGAGAGGGAGTTCCCGTTTCCTCACCTCACACGCAGGTTGTAAGACTCAAAACTCTCCCGATGCGTTCCCTGATCAAAGACAGAGTGGATAGAGTCGTATTTATCCTTCACCGTAAGAGATTACAAACCCCCGGGTGACTCTTACTTTTCCTCGACAGATCGTACGACGACGAAGTGTCCCGGACGTCATGTCATCTGTCTGTTGTCTCCCTCGTTCTCTAATGTCCACTTTCACTTCCGCTTCAGCGAGTCAGCACAGGCTGAGAAACACTGGGACACCTGACATTTGGGTGGTCCGAGGAGACAGGTACCCTAAGAGGTCCGTTCTTATGACCTCACCCAACGGTAAAGGAAGAGGTCCCCTAGAAGGGCTGGGTCCCTAACTTGGGTCCAGAGGGAGTAACGTTCGTCTACGAAATTGGAGACTCGATACGTCCCTTCGATTTGGTGACCCTTTTTTGGGTCGTTCAGAGAGATTACTCGTTAAATGTACGTGTTCAAGTCTCTTCTGTGTAGGTGTCTTTTCCAAACTCTCCGGGGGTCTTAGATTGACCCAACTAACCATTTCCATAAAGGGACATAAGTCAGCCAGGTATTTCTGACCTTCTCAAGTGACGAAAAAGTTGACACGTCTATGGTTGTGTTTCAATGTTCCTTGTGTTTCTTCGTTCCTTCTTGTCGGGTCAGTTTCGTTATTTTATTTCTTTGTCCTCATACACTTAATGGACCGTTTATTAAGTTTTATCGATAGTATTTCTACGAGTTCCTAAAGTCCTTTTCATAAGTACTTGTATGTCCACCAACTGTCCGGACACTTTTCTACGGGTTCTAGTCATTAATCTCTTTACGTTTAGTTTTGGTGTTAGTACATAGTGGAGTATGGATAGTCTTACCGATAGTAGTTTTTTAGATGTTTATTGTTTGTAATCAAACGGACGGGTGTCATTTAGGTTATATCACTGTGGTCCAATACCACTTCTTTTCGTGTCGTAAATGACATCCCGTGGTTCGTTCCTCATTCCCGTTCATTACGAATTTTCTGAACTTTAGGGGTTTCATAAAGTCCCTTTCCAAAATTTTCTGTCACTCTCTCCCTTCCAACGTCTCACACACTAGTCAAGTACCTGTAAGAAAACTAACCAACCACTACTCCATTCTTCCTCAGTTGTAGTATTCGGAAGACCAAGGTTGAGTTCAGACATACGAATACGAGGAACAAGGTGGAGAACCCCTAAAGTCATTGAAGTTTTGTCGAGTTTCCTAAACCGAGTCTTATGATGGACTCGAGAACTCCTCCTCGATTTCTAGGAACTGAAACAAATTACCGACTCTATAATAAAAGAGAACAAAAGGATACAATGACATAAAAGAATGAAGAGACTAATTTAAACAACCGTAAACCCCTTCTGAATCCCCCGATTCAGAAATGAAAAATGAAAGTACGTAACCTCTTCCTTTACCGTTGGGTGAGGTCACAAGAACGGACCTCTTAGAGTCCCTGCCGTCTCGGACCACCTGACGGTAGATCCCTCGGTGTGTCTCAACCTGTGCTGACTTCGCTGAATCGTCGTCGTCATCGTCATCACCCGATTTCAAGAAGATGTTTGTTCTCCGTCCGTCTCTTGTGCCAGTCCCCACAAGAAAGGGTCCTTCCGGGGTACCTCAGGAGTCAATCTGTTAATTTGGAGTCTTATTGTTTTCCTTCCTTTAATATTTCTAATTTCGCTTTTATTTACCTTACCTCTTGTCTTAGTTCTTTTGTGTTTTCATTCTAAACCAAAAAACTTCTCTTGTTGTTTTAATTGTTTTGAAATCGATCTGTTTCTCTGTCTCCTGAGTTTTAGTCTTTAATTTCTCCTCTGTAATGATGGTTGCGGTGTCTTTATATTACCAAAGACTCTGATTATCGTTCATATGTGATTCTTTAACCTATTGGACCTTCGTTACCTATTTAAGGGTCTTTGTATTAAATGGTTTTCGACTTAATACTTCTTTATTGTTTTAGACTTTTTTTTAAGAATCATGTTGATCATTTTTACAATTTAGTCATTAGTTTTTGAAGGGTTGTTTCTTTTCGGGTCCTAGTCTACCGAAGTACTTACTTAAGACGGTTTGTTAAATTTCTTATTTATTTCGGTTAGGAACAGTTGAGAAGGTTTTGTTAACTTGGTCTCCCTTCTGAAGGTTTGAGAGAAATACTCTGGTCATAATGGGACTATTGTTTCGATCTTCTTTTATGAAGTTCTTTTGATATCTAGTTATAGGGGCTATTTGTATCTAATTTTTTTTTTTTGAGAGTTGTTTCATGATCGTTTGACTTAAGTTGTCGCATAATTTTCCTAACGTGTGATACTAGTCCACCCTAAATTAGGGACCCTACCTTCCTACCAAGTGGTATGGGTTTAAGTATTTACACTATGTAGTGTAATTGTCTCAATTCCTATATTTAGTGTAATAATAGAGTTGTATACACGTTTTTCGTAAAATGTTTTATGTTACGGGAAAGTACCATTTCTGAGACTTTTTCGATGTCTATCTCTCCTACAATTGTGTAGTTATTCATATATACTTTTTAACTCCTCAAGTGTGAAACATTCAAAATCACTCTTCGTCTCAGATGGAGGAGAATATCTCATCCCTTTATGGTGTGACTAAAAAGGGTCGGAGGGAACATCGATCCTACATTCATG
The DNA here is from genome assembly GCA_006410555.1 of Capra ibex. Classification (NCBI taxonomy): domain Eukaryota; kingdom Metazoa; phylum Chordata; class Mammalia; order Artiodactyla; family Bovidae; genus Capra; species Capra ibex. The sequence continues at coordinate 23,807 of SJYO01000903.1, forward strand.
TATTCATACAACACCATGAGTCTATGTGGACAGTAAGGTAAGTCTGAAACCCAACCTCGGTTGTAACGTATTTTAGGTATCGACACCGTTAAGTAGAACCCACCTTTCATACCAATACAGTTCTATCTCAAGGGTCCCGTCGTCTCTGTCTTAAGATCACCGTCACACATTACAGACTGTGACACCATCGATACCGTGTTTGATTACCCGAAGGGACCACCGAGTCTCCAATTTCACAGACGGACGTTACGACCTCTGGACCCAAGCTAGGGACCCAGCCCTTCTAGGGGACCTCTTCCTTTACCGTGTTTGACATCATGGGTGACGGGTCTCTAACACCATCGACTAAAGAGTTATCCGACAAGACGACCCAGTAAATTCAGTGACAGGGACGAAAATATTAGAGACTCGAATCGAAAGGTGAGGAGAGTCTAAACGATACTCGATGGGTTAAAGGACATTGATTTAGTGAAAACACAAGTTTAGTCGGTTTCAACAAAAGTCTGACTGTATTGGAGGTTAGAGACATTCACAAGGACCCAAGACAAAAGAGGACTAGAAGAAACAAGACTGTGCAAGTTAAACTTTTATTAAAAGGAGTCACCTTTTCGTTATCTTCGTCTTCACCTTAGTAAAACTGAAACGAAGATAAGAGACAATACTGGGTTGTTTATGAGGATTAGAAGAACGACTCTTTTATCAAAAAATCTCTTCTAACATAGAATCAAAACGTGTGAATTACTGACATAGAAGAATTACGGAGGGAATCTAGAAGTACGATGAAGAGGAAGTATAAACCAACCAACGTGATAGAACGGAAACAGAAAGACTTTAGAAACAACGAGTCGTTTATGGGATACGTTGATGTAATCTAGGAAATCTACGGATTTAATCCGTCTTAAGTTGAGTTAGAGAGATGGACCCAAAACGGTTTTCCCTTGAATGTCCGAGTATTGGTTTTATAGGACGGAACCGACCTTAGTTCACGATTTTATTACTACAATTATATAGAGGAAAGAAGGGGAGGGAGGGGTAAGGAGAGGGAATCTAGACCACATTGGTTTATTGTTATATAAAAAAATTTGTTCCCTCTCCGAATATGTTAGGACCAATATGAATGATCTTATGAAAACCAACGTTCACTGTCTTTGGGTTTAGTTTGTTTAAACCTGTTATTTAAGTCGTTAAATAACCAAGTGTTTTGTCCCTCTATCAATTTGGAGAGAAGAAGAGAGGGACAGAGATTAGGTATACAACCTAAGGAACAATTTACGAAGGAGAAAGGAATATGACTGTTTTATCGGTCGTAATCTGTCACCTCTGTCGGAATTCGTGCTTTTCAATTGTGGGATTACCCGAAGGGACCACCGAGACTACCAATTCTTAGACGGACGTTACGTCCTCTGTACCCAAGTCAGGGACCCAGGTCTTCTAGGTGAGGTCATAAGAACGGACCCTTTAGGGTACCTGTCTCCTCGGACCGCCGATCTCAGGTACCCCAACGTTTCTCAGTCTGTACTGACTCGTTCATTGTGAATGAAAATGAAAAGAAATTATCATCACGAAGAGAGTTCCAAAACCGAGAGAAACCGGACTAAACCCAGTGTACGGATAAGATCTTCTTTAGACTAACAGGTCTGAAACCAGTATTCATACTGGTTCAATAAATATGTGTAAGGATAAATAAATATATATTTTATCCCACAACGACGGTTTCGTTTCCTACTCCCTACGTCCCGTTTGTTTTGTGGGGTTTGACAGGGATCAGAAAGTAGGGGTGTGAATATTCTGTTGACAGTTTCTCAAATGAGGACTAAAAGACACACTTTTTAAACTTTAGAAACGAATAGTTCATAGATATGTCTGTATAGGTCCCAGTAGATGAAGTCTGTTAAAGATTCTGTCACTGCATTATAAGAAGTCTAAGGATTGTAAAGACGTAGTGATGGTAGTGGTGGCTTAAGAACACCAATCCTGGTAGGAACACCAATCTTAATTTATTTTTTGTTGACAAGGGGAAAATGGGATTGAGAGGTAACTGTCTCCTTTACAAATGACTCCGATTTGTTCTTAAATAGTCTATAAGATAAAAATCATCTTACTCTAAAGACTTTCTTGGACCACCGACTTTGAGTGGGAGGAGTAACTTGCTCAATACGATATTATTCGATTAACCTTTCGTGATTTCCATCTACGTTAAAGTTCCGACAGTCAGAGAGGGTTCAAAATAGACAGGAAAAGGTGGTCGTTCCCTTCGTAGTTATGTGTAAAATCAGGACCAAAAAGGTGTGTGATCGTATACTGGAATCCGTTCACAAGAGTTGGAGATATAGAGTTTAAAACGACAGATAAAGTCTCCGACTAAATCTGAGGAAACACCATTTTATAGTATTTTAATAAATGTCTATTTCTCTGAGACTCCCTGAAGCGACCACTAGGTCACCGATTCTGAGACACGAGGGTTACATCCCCTGGGACCTAGACCAGTCCCTTGATCTAAGGTGTACGGTATTTATTCTCAAACGTACGACTTTGATTTTCTAGGACGTAAGACGTTGAATTTCTAGGGTGTACTCTGTTGATTCTAGACACGTCAGTTATTTGTGTCAAAACACACACACACACACAAAAATTTCCCTCGTTACGATTCTACGACCGGTATGAATAATCTTATGTAAACCAACGTTCCCTGTCTTTGGGTGTAGTTCGTTCCACCCTGTTATTTAAGTTCATCATATAACCGAGTGTTTCGTCCCTCTATCTGGAGTCCCTGTTGACTTTAATCCCCGAACTCATAAAGATCCTGTTAGAGTAAGACAGAGACAGGAAAAAGATTTGCATCCCCTTATACCGTGGGAGTGTCAACGGTTACAAGTGGTAGGTTCCCTTGACTCTGAATTAAGTTACATTACTCAAAGATGATACAATAGTTGTGATAAACTTCACGATCCCTATGTAGTCTCTTGTTTTGTTTCAGAGACGAGGAGTACCTTGAAGGTCAGGTCCTCGGGGTTTTAAGATTCCTTCTCGAGACTAACCGAGATAAACTCACTATCCGAGTGAGGACCCGGTTAGTAATTACCAGTTCACCTCGAACTATTTTCCCACCCGGAAGAAAGATCTTCACCCCCAAGTTCTCCACCTAGGACCCTTAAACGAAAGTTTATTCGGAATGGTTGTCTAATACCAAATCCACCAAGAAGAAAATGTTACACGAGTAAAGACGACGTGTCATGTCACTGAGTCAATATATATATACAATAAAAATCATAAAAAAGGTAATACCAAATGGGGTCCTATAACTTATATCAAGGAACACGATATATAATCCTGGAACAACAAATAGGTGAAATATACATTATCAAACGTATATGATTGGACTTTAAGGGTCAGGTAGGAAGGGGTTGGGGGAGAGGGGGAACCATTGGTGTTCAGACAAGAAGGACAGACACTCAGACAAAACTTCTGTCCAAGGAAACACGGTAGAAAATCTAAGGCGTATATTCAGTATAACGTGTAAACAGAAAGAGAGACTGACTGAAGCGAATCATACTATTAGAGAGAAACGTAGGTATGGTGACTTTTACCGTAATAAGGTAAGAAAAAAATACTGACTCATCTTAAGGTATTTCAATACTGATTGGATCTATCGTATAACTTTTCGTCTCTGTAATGAAACGGCTGATTCCAGGCAGATCAGTTCCGATACCAAAAAGGACACNCTGACACTTGTTCCGACTCGCGGCTTCTTAACTACGAAAACTTGACACCACAACCTCTTCTGAGAACTCTCAGGGAACCTGACGTTCCTCTAGGTTCGTCAGGTAAGACTTCCTCTAGTCGGGACCCTAAAGAAACCTTCCTTACTACGATTTCGACTTTGAGGTCATGAAACCGGTGGAGTACGTTTCTCAACTGAGTAACCTTTTCTGAGACTACGACCCTCCCTAACCCCCGTCCTCCTCTTCCCCTGCTGTCTCCTACTCTACCGACCTATTGTAGTGACTGAGCTACCTACACTCAGACTCACTTGAGGCCCTCAACCACTACCTGTCTCTCCGGACCGCACGACGCTAAGTGCCCCAGAGTTCCTCAACCTGTGCTGACTCGCTGACTTGACTTGGTGTAGAAGACATAGACAATAGACAGCTACCTGTAACTCCAACAAAGATACAGAACCGAGAACACTTCTCACGACGACACTTGTATCCCCACATACATAGAAAAACTTAATATCAAAAAGGGTCTAAATACGGGTTCTCACCCTAACGACCTAGTATACCATTAAGATAAAAATCTAAAGAGTCCCTGGAGGTATGATAAAAGGTGTCACCGATGTAGTTGAATGGACATCCTCCCAAGGGAAGTAAGGTGTAGGAGAAGTCGTAAACAATAAATATCTGAAAACTTACCACTGGTAAGACTGACCATACTCCACCATAGAAAACCATCAAAATAAAGAACTTATTAAATGACACAATCGCAGAAAAGTACACACATAACCGGTAGACATAAAGAAGAAACCTCTTTACAGACAAATCCAGAAGACGGGTAAAAAACTAACCCAACAAACAAAACAACAACTCAACATTTTCGACAAATACATAAAACCTTTAATTCGTGACAACCAACGTAACAAACGTTTATAAAAGAGGGTAAGGTATCCAACAGAAAAGTACAAAAAATACCAAAGGAAACGACACGTTTTCGAACACACTGATCCGGGGTAAACAAATAAAGGTAAAAATATAGACAACGGAACTCACTGACTGGATTCTTTTGTAACCATGTTGACTACGGTCTCTTACAAAACGGATACAAGAGAAGATCCTTAAAATACCACAGTATAAATTCACAAATTAGGTAAAACTCAAATAAAAACAAGGATCACACTCCCACACAAGATTGAAGTAACTAAATGTACGTCAACAGGTTGAAAGGGACGTGGTGAACCACTTCTCTGACGGAAAAAGGGGGGTATAAGATAAGAACGGAGGAAACAACTTCTAATCAACTGGTGTCTACACACCCAAATAAAGACCCGAGAGATAAGACTAGGTAACTAGACATACAGATAAAAACACGGTTATGATGGGACAAAACTAAGGACATCGAAACATCATCCTAGATTTCAGACTTTCCCAATATGGAGGACAAAACAAGACAAAGGAGTCCTAACGTAACCGTTAAGACTCAGAAAACACCAAGTATATTTAAACTCCTAATAAACAAGATCAAGACACCTTTTCCAATACCCACTAAACTATCCCTAGTGTAGTTTAGATATCTAAAGAAACCGATCATACCAGTAAAATTGTTATAAGAAGGTAAGGTTCTCGTACCCTATAGGACCTTTCCTTAACTCTTTGTCTTTAAACAGACGTGTCTCCGTAGTAGTAAAAACCGGAACCGAATCTTGAAGTGTAGAGATGGGTGTACGGGGTTACGATCCTTCATAAGAGACCGTTGTGAATGACCATGAAACCGTTATTCCCGGTTGGTACTGTTACTTACTTCTTGATATCTTGATTTTATTGTTGTCGATGTAACGTTATTAACACCTGAAAACATTTTTCGACCGTACCCCGTCGTTGAGTCAGTACCCCTTCGGGTACCTTTTTACTGAAAAGAAAAAATGTATACTGTTCAGTACTTTTTATGAGGTCAGATACCTTAAAGACGTCGTCGAACATAAAAATCCGATATACAAATCGGTTCGAATTAAACGTACCTTTAACCAACTTCCACCTGTAGTTAAAAGAGAGATTACTCTACTGAAGACTTTAAATTACACGTTCACGAACCAACTTTCTAGTAAGGTTCCGTAAAATCCATTGACCCAATTTCCTTTGTCTCAATCCTTCCCGGTGAAACGAACAAGACCCCTGACAGTGCAGACCCTCTACTGTCCTTCCCGTCGGTCCAACGGTTCGAGTAAACGGACGACCCTCCTAAAATGTATACACACAGGGTTTACCCGAATCGACTTCCCACAATCCCTTTTCCGTAACCCATCCTTTCCTAACCTACCGTTTTATCTAAACTACTGTTGCAAGTAGAGAAAGTAGAGATTAATACCTCAAAACTTTTTAAACACACTCTGGTATTCATTAAAATCATCCGTAATTACTACACAAGTACGTATGTGTCAACCAGTCAACACAGGTCGAGAAACGTTGTCGCAACGGACATCCAACGGTCGTCCAAGGAGACAGGTACCTTAAGAGGTCCGTTCTTATGACCTCACCCAACGGTAAGGGAAGAGGTCCATTAGAAGGGTTGAGTCCTTAACTTGAGTTCAGAGGACGCTGAGGACGCAACCGTCCACCCAAGAAATGGTGACTCGGTGGGCTGACTTTTCTGTAATACATCAATCACCACATTAATAATAATATAAAAGGGGTGAAGAATGAATTTTTGCGGAACCTACTTAAATAAAATTCCTTTTGAAGTCAACCAATAAATGTGAAAATAAATGAAAACCGGTACGACCCAGGAACAACGACACGTACCCGAGAGAGATCAACACAGTCTACCCCCGATGAGAAGTAACACCACGCACCCGAAGAGTAACACCACGAAGAGAACGACCCCTCGTACCCGGGATCCACACACCGAGGCATCAACGTCGAGGACCCGAGATCTCGTGTCCGAGTCATCAACACCACGTGCCGGAATCAACGAGGTCCCGTACACCCCAGAAGGACCTGGTCCCTAGTTTGGGTACAGGGGACGTCACCGTCTATCTCAGAATAGGTGACCCGGTGGTCCCTTTCGGGGAGTCAACCGATAAAAGTTCAATATTCTGAAATTTTTTATACAAGACGGACGGATCTTTTTACCAGAAAATTATTGTATACCAAATTCAAGAAACTGAGAAAAATTCATTACATGTACAGATATTTCACATACACATAGGACAGTCCAGACTTTTTTGTGTTGTAACAACTCGTGCATAAGACATACCTACCAGACACCCCACAACACCCGTCATTCCTCCCTTCTCTATTCCCCTGTGTCTCCTTTATTTCGTAAAGTGTAAGAGTTCTTGGGTCTCTCTCAAATAACAACAAGTCAACGATTCAGCACAGTCTAAGACACTTGGGCACCTGACGTCGTGTGGTCGGAGGAGACAGGAGATTAGAGAGAGCCTCAAACGAGTTTGAGTACAGGTAACTGAGTCATACGATAGATTGGTAGAATAAGAGACGGAGGGGGAAGAGGAAAACGGAAGTTAGAAAGGGTCGGAATCCCACAAAAGGTCACTCAACCCAGAAGCGTAGTCCATCGATTTCATAATCTTGAAGTCGTTGTCAGAAAGGTCACTTATAAGTCGTAACTAAAGGAAATCCTGTCTCTCTTCATGTCTATATATTTATTATCTTTACGGATTAACTATTTCCGTCTTATTTTATGTACGATTTCTCACGGTCGATTTCGAGACACACACACACACAGGTATATCTGTATGTCACAATTTTTGACGGAATCCAGTACTTAGAGTCTACGTCTGGGACTCTCCTCCGAAACGTACGGTCACTAAATAATTCCTGTGTAACGGTACTATCTCACCACCTACTTCATCCCCTCGACCCCCTTCCGAGATTATGACCCTGACCTTCCTCGTCTTTCTCTTTTCTCTCTTTCGGTTGAAGGTAAAATCCGGTGTAAAGTACCTCGCATCGAAATTACATAAAAGTACTCCCTTGAGACCTCACATTCAGTGTGTAGTCAGTAGCAGTGGACTACACAAAGTATGGAGGTATAGGTGTCACTTATGGTTCGTCACGGTCATCGGAGTCCCTTCAGAGGAAGGTCTTCTTCTCGACGTCCATAACCGGACCGACAACTTTCGGGTACTTTCAACTCCGTCCCTGTGTGTGTTTGGGTATCTTTCCCTAGTAATACGGAAGATATCGTTCACACCGGACAAAACGGACTATCATTTGATATGTAGTAGAGGCTAGTCTTCTGAATACTATACTACTATGGTAAAGATGAATTAGGACGATTCCGCACTATGTCAGTATAACAACGTGGGAAGAGTCAAGTCAAGTCAACGAGTCAACATAGACTGAGAAACTCTGGGGTACCTGACGTCGTACGGTCCGAAGGGACAGGTAGTGATTGAGGGTCTCGAAAGAGTTTGAGTACAGGTAACTCAACCACTACGGTAGTTTGGTAGAGAAAGACCCGTGGGAAGGCATCCGTCAACTTTATATATTGCGGAACCTCATCTATAAATTTTACTGAAGAACTCAGTTATTCCCTTACTTAATTAATCACCTGTTCCTCGTTTATTTTAGGTTAAAAGTTTTCCATTTTAAAAGGACCCTTTGGGACATGTACTTTATTCTCTGATATCAAGTTCTGAATTCCTTACGTTAGAATTAAAAAAGGGGAATTTGTTATTTAAGGAGTACTTTTTATGTAGAGCATTCGGATAGTAAAAGTTTTGACCTACGAAAGATCACCAAAAGAAAGGACGGTCTTATCTTGGAGTGGTCCGTGAACCGTTTAGAGGGACTCCTCTTACCAAGAAAGAAAATTACTAACTAAGTAATCTACGTATAAAAACCTCCCGGACCCTCGGAATCCTCAAGTTCCTGTAGACGAGGGAGGGGACTTCCTCGTGTGTCTCATCGTCCTCGATGTCGGAGTGACGTGTACTTAATATTAGTGTCCGGTGTGTGTCCTCCCAGAGAAATAACTTCCACAACCCCTCTACGATGTCTCTTTTACACACAACCACAAACATACGATTCAAACGTATATGGTCCACTTCTCCCTCCCCTAACCCTAAGATCAGTCCCAATAACGAGTGTACTTCCGTTCTTATTGTTACAACAAGACAAATCAGCGAGTCAACACAGACTGAGAAACACTAGGGTACCTGCCATCGGGAGGTCCGAGGAGACAGGTACCCTAAGAGGCCCGTTCTTATGACCTCACGCAACGGTAAAGGAAGAGGTCCCCTAGAAGGACTGGAGTCCTACTTTGGGGGTAGAGGACGTAACCGTCCACCTAAGAAATGGTGACTCGGTGGACCCTTCGGGGTCCTTATTATCATTATAGATCGATTATAAATAGTTCCCGACGAAGACACGCGTTGTGATAACAACAAGTCAGTAATTTAGTACAGCCTGAGAAACGCTGGGGTACTTGAGTTCGTGTAGTCCGGAGCGACAAACAGTAATAGAGGACCTCAAACGAGTTCAAGGACAGGTAACTCATGGTTCAGGTTAAATGGAACTAAGTACCTATATTGAAAGGTCTAAGGACACTCTGTAACAACAAGTGTCGTAGCCTGACATGGAAGTGGTGGTCTGTGTGGGTGTTGACTCGCAGTAAAGGGGAAGACGAGCCCGTGAAGTAAGAAAGACCTCGATAATCATTAGCGGGAGACGAGAAGGGGTCATCGTATCACCTGTGGAAGGGTGGACCCCCCCGAGGAGAAGGTTACAGTATAGAAAAACGGAAAAACATGACAAGTACCCCAAGAGCGCCGTTCTGATGACCTCACCAAAAGGTAAAAGAGGAGGTCACCTGGTGCAAAACAGTCTTAAGAAGGGATGTTGGGGAGGACACTTAGTTGTATGACTTTCTGAAACCCCAGGTCGTCCTCACATTGACTCCTCCATCTTAGACTAACACTTTTGAGAACACACCACTCCAAGTATTTACAACAGTCTCATTAATTTAGTACTTGACTAAAGGCCCACAGTGGTTTGTTTAGCCTCGTGACCCTACACACACTTCGGGTTGTTTACCTTTGCAACCTCAAACCTCGTCTCCTTCCAAATAACGTCCCGGTAAGTTTCTCTGACCACTGAACACGAGTTTTTGGAACTTGAGGGACTATCAAACACCTTCTAAAATATCCGTTTAAAACCCCACTCCCGACGTCCATGCTGAAAGAAGAACCACCACCACTCCATTGTCCACTACGAGGTCCTTAGAACACGAGTCGGACTTCAATAATATGGTAGGAGGTGGACCTACCCCCAGAATCAAACCCGTCTTGAGTTTCTATAACAATGGATAGAAGAAGCTCGTCCTTGGCCCTGGGACGAAATTAGTAAAGTGATGACAGAGAACTAACAAGAAGGAAACAGAGACGTAAAGGAATGAAGGGACTAATCGTTGACAAACTTAAACGGAAAACCTTGAGCCGTTTCCAGATCCTCCGACTACTGTAAAAGCAAGTTTGATCTTTGTCCTTCTTCTATTAGTAAACATGAACCGCTCCCGAGGTGTCCCAGGACGAACCAAAGTGACCGAATGATTTCTTCAAACTTATTCCTTGTCTTATAGGAAATGAGACCCTCCAGTAATGTTAGCACGTACATAGGTACCTATGGTTTCTGATAGGTGCACGTCCTGGAATTGTAGTCTTTTATAATTTGTATTCACGATCCCTAATGGACAGAGTTTGTATCGGATTGACTTTGTCCTCCCTTCCCTTGTCCCGTGTTGGAAACTTTCTTACTGTATCTGGTTCCCGTGTCGTATTTGACTAATCTTGTTTTACTCAGGTTCTATCGTCTGATCAGTTGAACTGATCTGGAAATAGGAGTCATATGTGACTAACTTTGTGTAGTCATTCGATTTACTGTATGAGTCTCCGTGGTACTGTCGAGGTTCCAACTGGTAGTTTCTGGTTTTCCACCCGACACCAGGTTGGGGACCTTTAGGAGTGGGGAAGGGGTTTTATCCACCTTATTTGGAGGGTGAGTAAGTCAAGTCAAGTCAACGAGTCAGTACAGGTCGAGAAATGCTGGGGTACCTGACGTCGTACGGTCCGGAGGGACAGGTAGTGGTTGAGGACTTCGAACGAGTTTGAGGACAGGTAACTCAACTACTACGGTATCGTTTGGTAGAGTAGAAGACAGTAGGGAAAGAGGAGGACGGAAGTCAGAAAGGGTCGTAGTCCCAGAAAAGTTTACTCAGTCAAGAAGCGTAGTCCATCGGTTTCATAACCTCAAAGTCGAAGTCGTAGTCAGGAGGGTCACTTATAGGTCCTTACTAAAAGAAGTCCTACCTAACCAACCTAGAGGAACCACAGGTTCCCTGAGAGTTCTCAGAAGAGGTTGTGGCGTCAAGNATAGGAGTCATATGTGACTAACTTTGTGTAGTCATTCGATTTACTGTGTGAGTCTCCGTGGTACTGTCGAGGTTCCAACTGGTAGTTTCTGGTTTTCCACCCGACACCAGGTTGGGGACCTTTAGGAGTGGGGAAGGGGTTTTATCCACCTTATTTGGAGGGTGAGTAAGTCAAGTCAAGTCAACGAGTCAGTACAGGTCGAGAAATGCTGGGGTACCTGACGTCGTACGGTCCGGAGGGACAGGTAGTGGTTGAGGACTTCGAACGAGTTTGAGGACAGGTAACTCAACTACTACGGTATCGTTTGGTAGAGTAGGAGACAGTAGGGGAAGAAGAGGACGGAAGTCAGAAAGGGTCGTAGTCCCAGAAAAGTTTACTCAGTCAAGAAGCGTAGTCCACCGGTTTCATAACCTCAAAGTCGAAGTCGTAGTCAGGAGGGTTACTTATAAGTCCTTACTAAAGGAAATCCTACCTAACCAACCTAGAGGAACCACAGGTTCCCTGAGAGTTCTCAGAAGAGGTTGTGGCGTCAAGGGTGAATAATCGGATACTTTAATGGGTCGGGTATTTTCGATTGGTGTGGTGTAAAACTCCGACGTGAGTGGGAGACACTTCCGGGCGTGAGGCACTCCACAAAGAGAGACTTATTTAGGTGAAGAGTGGGTAGTGAAACAAAGAGTGACTTAGGAAAGACTCTACTCTGTAGTTTTTGGACTCGAAGTAATACAAGACTTTGATTTTCCTCCTTTGTCTTGTCCGAGATAGAACTTTCATCCTGAGGTCGAGCCCGGCCTGACACCTGAAACTTGATATACGGGTCATAGATACCTTTACTGTATGGTTGACCTTTTGGTCAGGGCACCTTCCTTCTCGGGGTCCCGAGTATGGATCTGAGACATGTCGGATTTTCTTATGGGATTAATAGACACATTGGCTTATCTTAGTATGTAAGATAATACGACTAAACCCATACTGGTGTCCGGATAACTATTAACAGGTGACAATTGATGGATCCGAATTCCGTATACTTAGTGTCCAAATGAAAGTAACATAGAAAGAAAAGGAAACAAGTCTGATCAAAGTCCCTTAAACCCCTCCACCCAAACCCGTGCATGGGAATCCCATATAATTCAAAAGCGTTTTTGACCGACCATAGGAACCGATTCTCCTCTGAGACGGAACCCGGGTGGTCACATTATGTGACGTGAGGTGATAGACGTAACAGGAAGACTCACTCAAACAAAGGGCCTTGTGTACCGATGTTGTTTTGGTCCAGACACTAGAGTCAACCTTCTGACTTAACCCCGACCCAAGTTCAGTGTCGGTACACCCAATTCAGAGTTTGACTCAAAACCGACTCACACTCAAGACTGTGTACCCAAGTTCAGGGTTAGACTCCATATATCAAAGTTTTGATGACTCATCTTGTACCCAGTGTGAGTATTGGAATTAGAATAGAGTCAGTGAACAAACTCCTGAGATCTTGTCGGGAAAGTTGGACATTGCATGGATACTTATCAGATTCTTAGTATGGATTTATGTCTAAGACTCAATCATCCAAACCCCATCTCGGTTTCTAAGATATGAAGATTATTTAAGAATTCATTACGGTCACGAAGACCAGGAATATGGTGTGAAGCTCATTGTTCTGATCAAGTGACGAAGAGTCGTTACTGACATGTGACGTTAGTGAACCCTTTAAGAACTTTGACGAACATGACCTAAGGTGGGTGTATTTAAGACTAAATTACACAAGTCCCCCACACCGGACTCGTAATCTTCGAAAATCTTAAGGGTTCCACTAAGGTTATTTGTCGTGTTTGACTCTTGGTAGGGTCAATCTATATTTACGTGAGCGTTTACTGGTCCCCAACAAACACTGTACATCCGTTTCATGGTAAATCTCCTTCTTTTTTTTTACAACTCTACTAAAACCTTTCACCTTCTTGATAACAAAGACCAACCTTATCTTGTGAATTACAAAACAAGATTACTTGTTTTTAACGGTTCTGTACGTTTACTTCAAAGTATGACGTCATCAGTTGGTAAATCCGAAACATAATGATTGAATCGTTAATCCTAACTTTCATATAGGAAATTTGTGAATGGATGTAATATTATGACTTAAGAGTCATTTTTTTTTTTTAAGGTAAATTTTTTCGTTATACACGAGTACCATCCTTAATTTGGGTTGTGGATTCCTCTATATTGTAAAAGTATATAAGGAAGGTATTAAAATACGTAAATGTGTCCACAGAATTTAAAAATTGACACTTTCACGACATAAAAGATAATTTTCATGGTATTTTATATCAAAAAATTTTTTTTATCACCGGGGAATTTTTTAGAAATAATATCATATCAATCAAATATTACAACATAATCAAAGTTCATCTGTCGTTTCACTTGGTCAATACGTGCATGTGAATAGGTGAGAAACAATCTAAGAAAAGGGTATATCCAATAATGTCTCATAACTTATCTCAAGAGACACGATATGTCATCCAGGAATAATCTATAGATATTACCGATGTAAGTATCTGACAACAAATAGATCATAAGTTAATGAAAAAGATTTAGTCGTACCCTGTATTATAGGAATGGGAAGAAACTGTCTCACCAAGTAGTATCATATACAGTGTCGTCTTGAATTTACAACAAATCAAGGAGTCAGCATAGACTGACAAACACTGGGGGACCTGACATCGGGTGGTCCGAGGAGACAGGTACCCTAAAGGATCCGTTCTTATGACCTCACCCGGGTAAAGGAAGAGGTCCCCTAGAAGGACTGAGTCCCTACCCTGGACTGAGAGGACATAACCGTCCGTCTAAGAATGGTGACTGGATGGACGTTTCGGGACTGGAATTTAGTAATTTAATTTATTAATTTATTGAAAATGAACTGACCGTGTGTGAGAGAGTAAAAATAAAAAAGTATGCGAGAGTAAAGATTTTCGTTTCTGGATATCACTTCAGAGTATAATTTTAATACATTGATATTTACTGTTGATTTAATACAATGTCTCTACAAAGACAATTACTCAACCTAAGATGGAAGGGAAACTTGTTTACCCCGAATCGAATTTTCATATGTCGTCAAAGAATAGAACGAACCAATAAGTATGGAGATCAACGATTAAACCTACAACCCTGAAGACGGTTTCTCTACATATCTTTAACGAGTTCTGGACTGTATGAATTTTATCGAGTTCGGTTGGTTACCTTTGTCGGAAACCGTCTCTTCCACGTTAGTCGAAACGAGACTCAACAGACTTCCTCCTTATCAGTAGAAAGAAGAATATCGTTACTAACTTGTCATTGAGAGTAATAAGTCAAAACGTCTCACGATCACTACCGAAAAATGTTAAATGAGTCCCCGAAGGGTCTATCGTCATCATTTCTTGTGTGGACGGTTACGTCCCCTGCATTCTCTGAGCCCAAGTTAGAGATCTAGCCCTTCCAAGGGACCTCCTCCCGGGCCGTTGGGTAAGGTCATACGAACGGATTTTTTAGGGTACCTGTCTCCTCAGACCGTCCGATGTAAGGTATCCCAACGTTTCTGAGTCTGAGATGACTTCACTGAATCGTGAGTGTGTACGTCGATCGTGAATCACCGAAATAATGACTTAATTTACCGTGGGGTGAGGTCATGAGAACGGACCTTTTAGGGTACCTGCCTCCTCGGACCATCCGACGTGAGGTACCCCAGCGACTCTCAACCTCCGCTGAGTCACTGAAGTGAAAGTGAAAAGTGAAAGTACGTAACTTCTTCCTTTACCGTTGGGTGAGGTCACAAGAACGAACCTCTTAGGGTCCCTACCGTCTCGGACCACCCGACGGCAGATACCCCAGCGTGTCTCAGTCTGTGCTGACTTCGTTGAATCGTTTCAAGGGACTTATGAATTACATGTATTTCATTAATCACCACTCTGAAACTTTTACCATATATTATTAAGAATAATAAAAAAGTAACCTACTATAATTTTGACATAGGAATAACCTGTGATATATAGGAGGGTGAGACCTCCAATGGTAATAGGATTTAAACGATAAAAATAAGTATATAAATATCAAATACGGGATTATGTATATATATATATTTTAGATATATACATATATAACAAATCAACGATTCAACGAAGACTGAGAAACGTCAAGGTACCTGACGTCGTACGGTCCGAAGGGACAGGAAGTGACAGAGGGTCTCAAACGAATCTAAGTACAGGTAACTCAGTCACTACGATATATCGTAGGGCAAGAACAGGACGGGAGTTAAAAAGGGTCATAGTCCCAGAAAAGGTTACTCAGTCAAGAAGCGTAGTCGACCGGATTCATAACCTTGAAGTCGAGGTCGTGTCAGGAAGGTTACTTATAAGTCCTGACTAAAGGAAATCCTCACCAAACTAGAGGAACGTCAGGTTCCTTGAGAATTCTAAGAAGAGGTCGTGGTGACAAGTTTTAAGAAACAACGAGTCGGAAGAAATACCAGGTTGAGATTATAGGTATGTACTCATGATCTTTTTAGTGTGGAAACCGATATATCTAGAAACAGTCGTTTCACAACAGAGACGAAAAATTACATACATATATATACACACACACACAAACATATATATATATTATACATATATATGTACAACTATTCGATATGTGTTTACCATATAACACGTATAGTAAAATGGAATGAAAAGACTAGTCGTATCACAAAACTCCAGATAGAGATAACTACGTACATCAAGATCAAGTAATTAAAAGAAGTAACATACCATAAAGTAATATACTGACACCATACGGTATAATATGAGTGGTAAAATGTGACTACCTATAATGTCGACAAAATGAGAAAAAGGATGGTTTTATTACGACATCTGTAGATAAGTAAAAATACATACTCTTAAAGAAATACCTTATATGGATCCTAGACTTAATGACCCAGTATTTTATATGTACAGTATATAAAATGATCCATTACGGTTTAATTTTTTTTTTCACTAACTCCGTTGAATAGGAATGTTCGTCATTGACTCTCCAACGTCACTAAATGTGAAGTAGTTGGGTACTATAATATTTTTGAAAATTTAAAACAGTTATATTAATTATACTTTATCATAGAGTACTAACGAAATTATAAGTAGAGGGTGCAACGTAGTAACGAGACAAGTAACCAGTCACTCAGAAAGACCGGACACTTAACTACCAAGTATAGAAAACGGGTGAAAACGAACCCAACAGAAAGAATATAAATATCGTCGAAAAGAAGATAAGAATAATTAAGACAGTCATTATACACAAAGTTTTAAAAGTATTAGACACAGAACAGTAACAGAACACCATAGAAGACTACTTATCTGGAAAAAAGAAAATTATATTTGAAAAGGTTGAAGAGTCAGAAAAGGTTATACCAATTATGAAAATTTCAGACAAATTCTTGGGGAAGGGTCCCTGAAGAGACCGTTAGGTCACCAATTCTGAGGTGACGTCTCCCACGGCCAAACTAGGGACCAACCACTTGATTCTAGTGTATACAGTACACCGGTCTTTTCTTTCTTTCTTTCTTTTTCTTGGGGTAGAGATGGAGTTTAGTCCCAAAGGTTTACTCAGTCAAGAAGGTTTGGGACTACAACCCTTTTTAACTTCCATCCTACTCTTCCTCTACTGTCTTCTACTCTACTAATCTACCGTAGTGGCTGAGTTACCCGTACTCAAACCCATTTGAGGCCCTCAACCACTACCTGTCCCTCTGGACCACACGACGTCAAGTACCCCAGTGTGTCTCAACTTGTGCTGATTCGTTGACTTGACTTGGAGTTTAGTGTCTTTTTTTAAACAAAATAATTGAAGATTAAAGGAAGAGTTTTAAAATTTCAAAATTAATAGTGTCAGATAGGTTTAACAAAAAATACATACGGTACCTCATAATTAAGTTAAAAATAGAAAACGATTGGTTAATGGGGTGAGGTGAATAATTCGGTAAATAGGAAAGACTCAACGTTATGGTGAAGATAGTGTGCATTTCAAAGATATATATGTGTCCAGACAAAAGACTTAAAAGATCAGGTAAACAGATAGAGACGTAGTCATGATGACACATAATCCATAATATTGAAAGATTACTTAGAACTATAGACTGTTTCGTTACGGAAGAGAGATCGAGAAAAGTTTNATTAAAAACAGTTATATTAATTATACTTTATCATAGAGTACTAACGAAATTATAAGTAGAGGGTGCAACGTAGTAACGAGACAAGTAACCAGTCACTCAGAAAGACCGGACACTTAACTAACAAGTATAGAAAACGGGTGAAAACGAACCCAACAGAAAGAATATAAATATCGTCGAAAAGAAGATAAGAATAATTAAGACAGTCATTATACACAAGATTTTAAAAGTATTAGACACAGAACAGTAACAGAACACCATAGAAGACTACTTATCTGGAAAAATTATATTTGAAAAGGTTGAAGAGTCAGAAAAGGTTATACCAACTATGAAAATTTCAGACAAATTCTTGGGGAAGGGTCCCTGAAGAGACCGTCAAGTCACCAATTCTGAGGTGACGTCTCCCACGTCCAAACTAGGGACCAACCACTTGATTCTAGTGTATACAGTACACCGGTCTTTTCTTTCTTTCTTTTTCTTGGGGTAGAGATGGAGTTTAGTCCCAAAAGTTTACTCAGCCAAGAAGGGTTGGGACTACAACCCTTTCTAACTTCCATCCTCCTCTTCCTCTTCTGTCTCCTACTCTACTAATCTACCGTAGTGACTGAGTTACCTGTACTCAAACCCATTTGAGGCCCTCAACCACTACCTGTCCCTCCGGACCACACGACGTCAAGTACCCCAGTGTTTCTCAACTTGTGCTGACTCGTTGACTTGACTTGGAGTTTAGTGTCTTTTTTTAAACAAAATAATTGAAGATTAAAGGAAGAGTTTTAAAATTTCAAAATTAATAGTGTTAGATAGGTTTAACAAAAAATACATACGGTACTTCATAACTAAGTTAAAAATAGATAACAATTGGTTAATGGGGTGAGGTGAATAATTCGGTAAATAGGAAAGACTCAACGTTACGGTAAAGATAGTGTACATTTCAAAGATATATATGTGTCCAGACAAAAGACTTAAAGATCAGTCAGGTAAATAGATAGCGACGTAGTCATGATGATACATAATCTATAATATTGAAAGATTACTTAGAACTATAGACTGTTTCGTTACGGAAGAGAGATCGAGAAAAGTTTCATTAAGGTCGATAAGAACTAGGAAACAAGAGGGTATAATTAAAATTTTAGTCGAAGATTTCAGGGTCCTTTTACACTAACTTTTAGAGTAACTTTAACGTATCTTACATAACTAATTATACACCTCACCTGTAGAAATTTTATAACTCACAAGAATAGGTAACTATACGAAATAGAGATGTAAACAAATCTGGAAATAGTAGAAACTTAGTAAATTTTAAAAAACCGTATCTTCAAACGGACTTGAAAACGATCTAAATAGGGAAGGTATATAAATTTCTATATAAAAATAACCATTACAACTAGTAGTAGGTAGAACCTTTAATGGAAAAGATTGATAAATAACGACCACATATTCTGACGTGAACTAAAAACCCATAACGGGCATATAGGTCTTTGTAACGACTTCAGAAAAAATAAGTAAGATTATTATATAGTTTAATCGTAAAATTCCACACTTATTTAAAATTAGTAAAAAGACTTATGATTCATATTATATACCAGTAAGAAATTTTTTAGTCTTTCGGGGGTTTCTTTTAGGAACATTTACCAAACAGAAAAAATTTAAATAAAGTACAACCAACAGAAGAATGGAAAGAAATAAGGAAGGAATTTTTTTTTTTTTTTGAAAGTGATGTCTTTTAATGGTTGTATATATTTTCATCTGTCTTCTCATATTACTTATAAGTACAAAATTAGAAGGTCATAGGTGTTCATGGTTGAGTACCAAATGGAAATGTCACGTAAGGGATTGGGTGAGAAACGAGACGAAGGGTCTAATAGAACTTTGTTTAGAGTTTATGGTATATTAATGTAGACATTTATAAAGTCATACATAGAAACTTTGTCACCAAGAGTCAAACACCAGGGGTATAGTCGTCTAAGTCGTAGTAGACCCTTGAGTAGAATTTACGTCTAAGAAGTCAAGTCAAGTCAGTGAGTCAAAACAAGTTGAGAAACGCTGGGATACCTGACGGCGTGAGGTCCGGAGGGACAGGTAGTGGTTGAGGGTCTCAAATGAGTTTGAGTACAGGTAACTCAGTCACTACGGTAGGTTAGTAGAGTAGGAGAGAACAGGGGAAGAGGGGGACGGAGGTTAGAAAGGGTCGTAGTCCCAGAAAAGGTCACTCAAACAAGAAGCGTAGTTCACTGGTCTCATAACCTCAAAGTCGAAGTCGTAGTCAGGAAGGTTACTTATAAGTCCTGACTAGAGGAAATCCTATCTGTCCAACCTAGAGGAACGTCAGGTTCCCTGAGAGTTCTCAGAAGAGGTTGTGGTGTCTAGGTGGTTTAGTTTTCGAGACCCCCACCCCAGAGTCCTTACAAAACAAAACAAAATAATTGAATAGAATTAACCTCCGATTAATGAAATGTTATAACACCACCAAAGACGGTATGTAACTGTACTTAGTCGGTACCCACTTGTACACAGGGGGACAGGGTTTGGGGGGAGGATGGAGGGAGGGGTAGGGTAAGGAGACCCAGTAGGGTCACGGGATCGAAAGTCACGGGACAAAGTACGTACCTTGAACCTGACCAGTAGATAAAGTGGATACCATTATATGTACAAACTCGTAATAAACCGTAACGGAAAGAAACCCTAACCTTACTTTTGACTGGAAAAGGTCAGGACACCGGTGACGACTCAAAAGGTTTAAACGTCGTATAACTCACGTCGTGAAAGTGTCGTAGCAGAAAGTCCTAAACTTTATCGAGTTGACCTTAAGGTAGTGGAGGTGATCGAAACAAGCATCACTACGAAAGATTCCGGGTGAACTGAAGTGTAAGGTCCTACAGACCGAGATCTACTCACTAGTGTCGTAGCACTAATAGAACCAGTACTTCCAGAAAAAACATATCAAGAAGACACATAAGAACCGTGGAGAAGAATTATAGAAGACGAAGACAATCCAGGTATGGTGAAGACAGGAAATAGTTTGGGTAGAAACGTACTTTACAAGGGAACCATAGAGATTAAAAGAACTTCTCTTTAGATCAGAAAGGGTAAGACAACAAAAGGAGATAAAGAAACGTAACTAGTGACTCCTTCCGAAAGAATAGAGAGGAACGATAAGAAACCTTGAGACGTAAGTCTACGAATATAGAAAGGAAAAGAGGAAACGAAAAGTGAAGAGAAGATAAGACCCCAGAAACATTCCGAAGGGTTCTGTCTGTAAAACGAAAAAACGTAAAGAAAAGGTACCCCTACCAGAACTTGGAACAGAGGATATGTTACAGTACTTGGACACAGGTATCAAGTAGTCCGTGAGATAGATAGTCTAGATCCGGGAATTTAGATAAAGAGTGAAGGTGACATCTCAGTCTTCCCTAAACTAAATCCAGTATGGACTTACCAGATCACCAAAAGGGATGAAAGAAGTTAAATTCAGACTTAAACCGTTATTCCTCGAGTACTAGACTCGGTGTCAGTCGAGGGCCAGAACAAAAACGACTGACATATCTCGAAGAGGTAGAAACCGACGTTTCTTATATTAGTCAGACTAAAACCACAACTGGTAGATCACTACAGGTTCACATTTCAGAAGAGAACAGAACAACCTTCACTCACAAACGATACTGGTCACGCAAGAGAACCGTTTTGAGATAATCGGAAACGGGACGAAGTAAGGTATAAGGTTTCGGTCTAAACGAACAATGGGGTCCACAAAGAACTGAAGGATGCAAACATAAGGTCAGGGGATATTACTTTTCCCGTAGAGAAAACCCACACTCAAGATTTTCCAGAACATCCAGAAGTATCTTGGCAAGTTGAAGTCGAAGAAGTCGCTATGACCAACCCCGTATCCGAACCTAATGACACTATAACTTACCAAACGGAACCTTTCCTCGTCTCTAGTAAGACAACAAAAACTCTAACATAGGTTCAGGACGAAAAGTCTGAGAAAAACTGGTACTACCGATGAGGTAAAGAAGACTCCCTAAGGACGGGTGTCATCATCTATATTACCAGTAGACTCAATTTAAGTGGGTAAGGTCAGGTAAAATCAAGTGACTAACGATCTTACAGTTGCAAGTAAGAACGGTAGAGGACAAACTAGTGAAGGATAAACGGAACTAAGTACCTGGATTGTAAGGTCCAAGGATACGTTATAACGAGAAATATCGTAACCTGGAACGAAGATAGTGGTCAGTGTAGGTGTCCCCCCATAACGAAAACGAAACCGAGGTAGGGAAGTAAGAAAGACCTCAATAAAGAGGTGACTAGAGGTCATCGTATAACCCGTGGATGACTGGACCCCTCAAGGGGAAAGTCATAGGATAGTAAAACGGAAAAGTATGACAAGTACCCCAAGAGTTCCGTTGTCATGACTTCACCAAACGGTAAGGGAAGAGGTCACCTGGTGTAAGACAGTCGGGAGAGGTGGTACTGGGACGTCAGTAGAGTGTATGAGTTTTAAGAGGTTCGGTCCGGAGTCGTTATACACTTGGCACTCGAAGGTCTACAAGTTTGACCCAAAACTTTTCCGTCTCCTTGGTCTCTAGATTAACGGTTGTAGACGACCTAGTAGCTTTTTCGTTCTCTCAAGGTCTTTTTGTAGATAAAGACGAAATAACTGATACGGTTTCGGAAACTGACACACCTAGTGTTATTTGACACCTTTTAAGACTTTCTCTACCCTTATGGTCTGGTGGACTGGACGGAGAACTCTTTGGATATACGTCCAGTCCTTCGTTGTCAATCTTGACCTGTACCTTGTTGTCTCACCAAGGTTTATCCTTTTCCTCATGCAGTTCCGACATATAACAGTGAGACGAATAACTTGAAGATACGTCTCATGTAGTACTCTTTGCGACCTGACCTTCTTTGTGTTCGACCTTAGTTCTAACGGCTCTCTTTATAGTCATTGAAGTCTATACGTCTACTGTGGTGGGAATACCGTCTTTCACTTCTCCTTGATTTTTCGGAGAACTTTCACTTTCTCCTCTCACTTTTTCAACCGAATTTCGAGTTGTAAGTCTTTTGCTTCTAGTACCGTAGACCAGGGTAGTGAAATACCCTTTATCTACCCCTTTGTCACCTTTGTCGCAGTCTGAAATAAAACCCCCCGAGTTTTTAGTGACGTCTACCACTAACGTCGGTACTTTAAGTTTCTGCGAATGAGGAACCTTCCTTTCAATACTGGTTGGATCTATCGTATAAGTTTTCGTCTCTGTAATGAAACGGTGGTTTCCAGGTAGATCAGTTCCGATACCAAAAAGGACACCAGTAGATACCTACACTCTCCACCTGGCACTTCTTTCGACTCACGGCTTCTTAACTACGAAAACTTGACACCACAACCTCTTCTGAGAACTCTCAGGGAACCTGACGTTCCTCTAGGTTGGTCAGGTAGGATTTCCTCTAGTCAGGACCTACAAATAACCTTCCTGACTACGATTCCGACTTTGAGGTTATGAAACCGGTGGAGTACACTTCTCTACTGAGTAACCTTTTCTGGTACTACGACCCACCCTAATCCCCATCCTCCTCTTCCCCTGTTGTCTCTTACTCTAACAACCTACCATAGGGACTGAACTATCTGTACTCAGACTCACTTGAGGCCCTCAATCTCTACCTGTCCTTCCGGACCGCACGACGCTAAGTACCCCAGCGTCTCTCTGTGTTCACTCGCTGACTCAACTTGACTTATACGTACAAAACTACGACAAGAGAGTTTAGTAGGGTGAGAGTGGAAGAGGGTTTCTAAGGTTTTCACACAAGAAATACAGAGAAAAAGACAAAACGTGTATCCAAACAGTAATGGTAGAAAGATTTAAGGTGTATATACACAATTATATGACATAACCACAAAAAGAAAGACTGAAAGAAGTGAGACATATTATCCGAGGTCAAAGTAGGTGGAGTAATCTTGACTGAGTCTACGTAAGAAAAATTAACGTTAGACAAAAAATTTAATTGGAGGTCAAAAAAATACTTAGAACGACTACATGTAAGTTCAAACTCTTAGTGAGATGATTTTCTATTCTTGGGAATTCCTTGTATTAGAATTATAGTTACTTTACTAATTGTTAAGGAAATTTAGTAGTCAGTCACAAGTTTAAAGAGATTTCCAAACAAAACCAATTAAACTTAAAAACCGTTATGTAGTATACACCCAACACATGAAGGTAGTAGTCCGAGTATTACAAAGGAACGAAAAAACACATTAATCGTCTGTGACTAGTACAAGGTCTAAGTAATAAAATGATCCCAGTGTTTTACCATTATAAGATTGAGATAGCAAAACAGAAGTAAATAACGACCTCATGAAGATTTTGTCTTCTGTCGAAAGTTTTGTTACTAAACAAAAGGCATGTATTAAAATTTGTATAAACTACACGTAAGTAATAAAAATCAGAATAACTATAGGAGAGAGAATATTAACTCATAAATATCGCTTCGAGACGTGTCTCATATTTTTAAGTTCGGTGAAGGTGTAAAGGGGAAGGTTACCGTTATTAACAGTCACTAAAAATGGATTAATCAAAATATAGAAATTTATTGCACGAATAGTGAAAGAAACAAAAGTCAAAAGTCGGAATAGATAACTGAAGAGTAATGATTGTTAAATCGAGGGAAAGTAGGAAGGTCGGGGATAGTACGTGAACAAGAGCAGTAGGTGGTAGAAATATATCAATGTCGTATTAATACCTCTTAAGTCAACTGATACATTTAAGATCAGTGTTGACTCGAGGTATTTTATGACACCAATCAAAAAGATCAAAACATGTTGATAAATAAAATGGACCTCACTTACTAGTGGTTACAAACAAACGAACAAACCAAAAGATGTAAGCATAAAGGTAAAGTTGGACTGAGAGATAGATAACAGATTTAGAGAAGAATTGTTAAAACTAGGTAGTCCACAAGAGAGGTAAAGTTTATAGAATTTATTATTTCGATTTCAGAAAACTGGTGGAGGTTGGACCTGACGACCCAGAGAGATGAGGACCATGTGTCCACGGTAAGACACTTGGAGGGTGGGCGAAGTCGAACACTTAAAGACACCGAAGAAATGAACGTAGGTGACAACGGACCAAGGAATGGAGGGAAAAGTAACTAAATAAGCAAACAAAACTACTTCGAGTAGGAGATCCTCAAAGAACCCTTTCCTGAATTTTCTTCGTTTGAACCTCCCTGAATTGAACATGTTTTTATAAAAGTAACGTGAGACTTTGAAGTAACCATTAATTTATCTTCAGATCGAACTCTCAGTAAAAGGAAGTCTTAGAACTTCCGTAAAGGGGTAATGGAACCATGACACGATAACAAATCTCTTGACCTCAGTAAGATTATACACCGGAAAACTTATCTTTGTTAAATAAGACGAGAGACCTTCGTATATCCTAGTAGAGAAAAAAAGGGGGAGCTCAAGACTTTTAATCAATACTATATAGAATAACATCCAGACAAAAATACTTAAAAGGACCCGTGAATTATCCAGGAAATTTTTGAGAACAGGAAGTAAACACCCCGTAAAATAACGATCAAGAAATTCGTAAAGAAGGGGAGGTAAAAGACGAAAAGAAGTTAAGAACAATTGACCGACAACCTGATAGACCTAACCCGACACTCAAAAGAATAGAAAAGGTATGTCAGACAGAAAACAGAGACGAAATACCTTCTAAAGAAGTTGAATTATACGGTGTGTCAAATAAAGAGATAGTATCAAAAGTAGAGATATTATGGACAAAAAACCCCTCATCAAGAGACTTATAAGGAAAATGATCGTGGGAGAAGAGTAGAGTACCTACGTCATAAGAGAAAAGAGAAATTCCTGTAATTACCTTACGAGACTGCAAAAGAAGAGGAACACTTAAGTCAAGGAGGGGGTGTATGAGGAAAAAGACAACCGTACATACAAAACAAGACAAGTTGAAGTCAGAAAAGTCCAATCTTCACAAGGACTCTTCCACAGAGAGAAGTCAAGTATGAACTCTTACTTCATAAATTTTCGACTGACCTTCATCCAACCAGAACAACTTACACCCACTGTACCATTTCACCACTGTACTGACTGTATAAGGGCACCGCTTGTAAACTACAGATGTAGGTGTTTCTTCCTAAAAGGTTACTGGACGGACCTTCCGTGTTCAGATCGATAGTAACGTTATCCTAGACTCACCTTCTCCCGATTCTCTTCATCGTATAGTTTAAATCATATATGAACAACTGAAGTAGGGGATAATAAGTATGTTATGAGGACTGAAGTTGACATGGACCACAAGAGGTTCGGTCTTCAGAGGACAGGACAAGAGAGGTTTCTGGTTATGGGGTCAACGACGGTCTCATTATCTATCACGTCAGTTTACGACGTGTATCTCTGTATCCCACAGACCTTAGATCAGAAGTGCTTTTATTAAACTGGGCTAGTAGGATGAAAGTCCGGTTGGGAATAGGGGTCGAAGGTGTTAATCAACAATGATGGTTAAATATTCGAAAGTTCCACGAGACCCATCTAGTCTAACCAAGAGTCGAAGGGGACGACGGTGAAATCCTAAGTCTAAGGAGTTCAAAAGATTTAGTAAATGACGAAAGGTCAAAGGTCCAAAACAAACCTTTGAACAGTTTAACTACGGCTTTCGAGTCGAAGAGACGTGTTACCACGACTTAGCTTAGAACCTCTGTCTCAAAACCCACTTCATTTTTTCTCATCGAAATAACGAAAAGGTCCATTTCCCCCGGTGGTATCCGGGAGTTTTGGAACACAGGATGAACCTCTTCTATGACTCTTCAAAATATCATTACCAAGTTTTCCCACACTAGTCGAGTACCTGTAAGAAAACTACCCAATCACGACTCCATTCACCCTCAGTCATAGTAGTTGGAAGTCCAGGTTCACCAGA
>SJYO01000949.1:0-30000 GCA_006410555.1 Capra ibex
TGGAATGAAAACTGACCTTTTCCAGTCCTGTGGCTACTGCTGAGTTTTCCAAATTTGCTGGCATATTGAGTACAGCACTATCACAGCATCATCTTTTAAGATTTGAAACAGCTCAATTGGAATCCCATCACCTCCACTAGCTTTGTTCGTAGTGGTGCTTTCTAAGGCCTACTTGACTTCACATTCCAAAATGTCTGGTTCTAGATTAGTGATCACATCATCTTGACTATCTGGGTCGTGAAGATCTTTTTTGTACAGTTCTTCTGTGTATTCTTGCCACTTCCTTTTAAGTATAGGACACCTTTAATAAGCTCTCAAGAAATCATGACTGTATGTGATTAAGGAGATTTTTCAGGTTTGTAGTTCAAAGTTGTCAAACTAAACTATAATAAGGGAAAATTTCCTCTCTCTCTCTCTCTCTCTCTCTCTCTCTCTCTCTCTCTCTCTCTCTCTCATAACATGTTGGTGTGTGCTCAGTCATGCCCAACTCTTTGCAACCCCAGGGACTGTAGCCTTACAGGCTCCTCTATCCATGGAGCTTTGCAGGCACAAATATTGGAGTGGGTTAACATTTCCTATTCCAGGGGATCTTCTCTAGCCAGGGATCAAACCTGAGTCTCTTGCATCTCCTGAACTGGCAGGCGAATTCTTGACCACTGCACCACCTGGGACACCCTCTCATAACATAGGGGCTAACAATTTTGTCTCTGCTTCTGTCTGCCATGTAGCCCTGCCTTTGTCTCTCACTAGCTGTGTTAACTTCTATCTCAGCTTTCCTCCTCTGTAAAATGAGGAAAATAGTGCACATCTAACACATAGACTGTCATGGCACCTTGTCCCATCACTTCATGGGAAATAGATGGGGAAACAGTGGAAACAGTGTCAGACCTTATTTTGGGAGGCTCCAAAGTCACTGCAGATGGTGATTGCAGCCATGAAATTAAAAGATGCTTACTGCTTGGAAAGAAAGTTATGACCAACCTAGATAGCATATTCAAAAGCAGAGACATTACTTTGCCAACAAAGGTCCGTCTAGTCAAGGTTATAGTTTTTCCAGTAGTCATGTATGGATGTGAGAGTTTGACTGTGAAGAAGGCTGAGCGCCAAGGAATTGATGGTTTTGAACTGTGGTGTTGGAGAAGACTCTTGTGAGTGCCTTGGACTGCAAGGAGATCCAACCAGTCCACTCTAAGGGAGATCAGTCCTGGGGCTGTTCATTGGAAGGAATGATGCTAAAGCTGAAACTCCAATAATTTGGCCACCTCATGCAAAGAGTTGATTCATTGGAAAAGACTGATGCTGGGAGGGATTGGGGGCAGGAGGAAAAGGGGATGACAGAGGATGAGATGGCTGGATGGCATCACCGACTCAATGGACATGAGTTTGAGTGAACTCCTGGAGTTGGTGATGGACAGGGAGGCCTGGCGTGCTGCGGTTCATGGGGTCGCATACTGTTGGACACGACTGAGTGACTGAACTGAACTGAACACATAGATTCATTGATTAATATATTGAGTTAGCCAAAAAGTTCATTCAGTTAGTGAATACATTGTTCAGTAAAGTTCTTGATGAATATGAAAAATACATCTTTTATTTTAACTTAAAATTGAGTGAACTTTTTGATCAGCACTATGCAAGGAACTGACACATGTTAAGTTCTTTGAAAGTATGTGCTGTTCTTGTGAAATAATCTTTTTAATTTGGTGTTATTTGCACTACAGATGAAGAGCATGCCCTATAGATATCAATCTTAGTAAAACTGTATGAATGCCATTTTGACATAGAGGTTAGATAGCCGAAGGGTTTTGAAACAAACACAAGCAATTTGAGTCTTCAGTAAATTTGACCAAGTAACAATATCAAAAGTCCATTTTGAAGTGTAGATAATACAGGTGGCCTCTCTATGCTGAATATGCTAAGTGAAATTTACTAAATATCTATTTGAAATTATGTTTTGTGATTTAGATGCACTCTGTTTGCAAAGATACTTAACATTTAAATGGTCAGTTTAATCAACCTTCAATTTGTTTATTACATAGGTCTTAAATCAACAACTCAACTTAGCTGTTTTTCCAACTGGGAAAAAAAAAAAAAAAAAACGATTTACCTGATACCTGGAAGAGTGCCTAACAGACAGCAGGCATTTAATAGTTATTAAATGGATGGATGGAAGGATGGATTCAATTTGAAGTCAATGTAGACAAATTCAAAGTTTTATTTATGTCAGCATGTTATGCTATATTCAAAGTTGTTTTTATATATAGAAGTTAAACCAGTGTTAATTCATTTCCATAGAAGTCAGGTCATAGAAAAATGTATGAAACATATACTTTTATCAGTTAAGTCCTGTTTTTTTTGTTTGTTTGTTTGTTTGTTTTTGGTTTTTTTTTTTCAAAGATGATATGAGGGAGATGAGAAGCAAGACCCAGTGATTTGACAGAATACTTTTCTAGAGGTTGCACAATATAGTCATATTATAAATGCAGTTGAGGGAACATACTACAACTATTTTTATTTTATATTATCCATCTCTCTAGAAGCTGAATGTCCCAAATATTCCCATTTTGGCACGGGTCCAAAAAGAGAGTTGTCATGTCGAGTTTAAGCCAATATACTATGTCAAGAATGTCATCAGTTATGTGACCACAATTTCGTGTGTCTATAGTGATGTGAATGTGACACCTCTTAACTTAGTTGCAATCATCTATTACTCTGGAACACGCAGCTTCATAAAGTCCTGAATTAATCTTCAGGGAGAAGAATGCCTAATAAAGAACACAATAATGTGCAGCAGCTCTGGCAATAAATTTGATGAAAGGTTTTCTGAAAGCCACAGCAAAGGGTAAATGAGTCCACTTATTAGCTCTGTGTTGGTGTTATTTATGTTCTGTGACCCACTGGGAGATGAGAGATTTTATTTTGCTGCCAGGGCTGCCTTCCCACGGCTTCAGCATGTTGATGTGTTGGAACCAATGTTTGTACACTAAGTGGGAAAATTTTTTCATCTTAGGAAATGTCCTTTCTTGAAACAAGAAATTTGCCAAGTGTTGTTTTGTTTTTGTTTTGGTTTGGTCTGTTTCTTTAAATTTCAATCTTAGATTCTTGGAGTTTGGGAACCATGGTGTATTTTTGGTGGCTTGGAGGTTTGAGATAAAGTTATAAGTGAAAATGAGGTTATCACACATGGGATTTGTAATGATTCTCTGTGAAGTATATTTGAGGAGAAGATAATCGAAATGAAAAAAGTACAAGTTTTGTTAGATATTTTTCCAAGAGGTTTTGTTTGGTTTTATAACAATTCATTGTCTGAGAACTAGAAAAGATGCCATTTATTTTTACTGGTGTCTATTGGGTATGTGTGCATTCAAATTTTGAATTTATGTTTTATGGTTAACTTTTGATTGGATCCTTTTCAGAGTTGAGTTGAAGGAATGACTATGGTTTATTACTCTTTATATTCATAATTGAACTCATTTCATGGCACCATTGAATAAGGACGAAAATGAACCAGAAAACTTTAGCTTTACATTCCTTAACACTTTATGAATTTTCATTCATCATTTCTCTTCATTTCCAAATCCTTAAATACCTAGGGTCCTTAATACCACTCCCTGAATGTTGTGTCCTTTCTTTTCATTATTGTCAGCACTGCCTTCAGCTGATCTTTGTGGGTTTCATTTATTGTTGTTCTTGCTGTAGGCACTTTTGAGAAAATAAAGATGATACCCATTGGGGCTTTACCTGAGTATTTGAACTTGTATTTTATGATATTACTTTTTCTTTTTTGATATTACATTTTAATTATGTAGCATTCTGAACTCAAGAGTTGGAGAAGAGAGAAAAAGTGAGATGAAATGAATATGGTTATTTTTATTAATTATTATGGATCAAGTTTTCATTTTTCATTAATCCCCTACATCACCTGTATGTCCCATTCCTGATGTGAAATCGCAGAAACCAGTCATATAACTTAGACTAGAAAAATTCAATGCTATTTAATTTAAAATATAATTCAAGTGATAGATCATTCATAGAACATTTGAAACTGAAATATTTGTCCTACTCTAGAATAAATACTTGGAGTTGTGAGAATTAAAAATTAAAGATAGAAAGGTGTACAACCTCAAGAAAGAATACACTGAGTAATTCAGTGTTTTATTGTTACAAAATTCTAGAATTTACATGCATTTCTCTCCATGGAAGCAAATAAAGCTCTCTTCAAAGTTCAATTTATTGACATTTACTGACTCAATCAACAAATAAATATTTAATGCCAGTTTGTGTAAGGCAGTGTTCTACATAATAGAGGGGAGAATAATTCATGGACTCCTGCTCTCGAGAGGGTTACAGTCTGTAAACATAGGAAAAAACAATCTTAATATGAGGTGAAATTCAATATAGTTTTAAACAAGGCTAGTTGCCTAAGCGATTTTCTATTAAAATGCAAGGGAATGAGGAATTCAGTATAAGAGTAGAGACTAGAAAAGACATTCAAAAGTTGTTACATTTGAAACTGAAAAATAAATAGTTTGTTAATTCAGTAAGTGAAAAGTTGGAAGAAGGTCATTTTTTTCTGGAGTGAATAGAAGAAGAAAAGGCACAGAGGTGAAAATACATATCATGCTGAGTAGATACAAGTGGATTCTTTGAGATAGATTCAATGGGACTAGCAACCAATCAGCACTTTGACAGTGAAAAGAAAATGAGAGATAAAACCTTGTTTTGAGGCTGGAAATTGGGTCAAGAGTAAGATTTTCAGAGTAAATGAAATAATTGACAATTAATTGGCATACTGGGAAGAGGGAAACAGCTATTGACTCTTGTAGCATCACTTTGTATTTTATTGCATTGATGTAAGTGTTCAGTTTTGAAGGGATATAGTATTTCTATAATACCACTCTTCTTAAAAGTTATATGAAAAATAAATTAGTTGGAGAATACGGAAAAGACTGAATCCTTGAAATGGGCAATGGCCTCCTGTCTGGTTTAGGAAAGAAATTGTTTTATCAGTATTTTTTACACCAAGTTCTTCATAAGGATTACATGGGGTGATGCTGGGGTCCAGCCCCGCTGGATCCAGGGAATTCAAAGGGTGGACGGAGTCGGCGAGGAAAAAACTTATTTATTTATTAATATAAGATTAAATTAGGAAGAAATAGTATAGTAGGAAAATTTAGTGGAGAAAGAAGGCTGAATAACTTGGATTACGTGGAAGACCAATAAAATTCCAGACAAGGAATTTGCACCATCTACGTTGGGCCACGGCGCTCGCTTGAATATCTAAGGGTGCCTCGCCTTAGGCTCCCTTTTGCGCGGGTCTTAACAGCCAGGGCAAGTAAGTAGACTTCGCGAGCCTCCATGCCCCAGATGGGAATTCAGCCTGAAATTAAAGTAAAGAGCAGAGGGAGGGAAAGGGAGAAAAGGAGAAAGACACACACACACACACACACACACACACACACACACACACACACACGGGGGAAACCAGTCCAGCAACTGGCTCCATCTTCTATTGTTTAGAAGGCCTTTTATACTTTTGATAAAACATGGAGATCAATGGGTAACACAAAGTTATGCAGCATTAGCAGTCCAGACTCTTATCAAAACCAGGCTTTTCTCTCTGCAATACCTAATTGTACACGCAAGTCTTAGGTAATTTACATCATCTTCCAACCAAAAGGGCCAATTAACATTTTACAGCCTTTTTTCTGATAAGGGTTTGTCAACCAGAAGACTTATTTGTGTTGATCTTCCCAAAGTCTGGTGCCATTCTCAGAAAGCACTAAATAAAGTTACATTCTTACATAGCAAGGATCCAAGAGGAGTGCAGTGATATATGACAAAGAGAAAAGTAATTAACTTAAAAGTCTAGTGTTGCTAACATCAAAACTACTATATATCTTTTTCCATATCCCATTGACATTGAATAACATCCTCCCAGGTGCCTAAAAGATAAAGAATATGGAGGCCTGGCAGCAGTCATTGAGTCAACAGTGAAAACCCATCACCAATATGATTTTTAACTCTTTAGAAAAGGCTCTGTATCTTTAAGACACTTTTAAGCTTTGTGCCTCTCACGGTTGGGGGGCTGTAAGCAATTCACAAGCTGTAAGAGGTCTGGGGAACCTGTTAGGCAAGCTAGAGAGCTATCAGAGGGGGTTTAACTGAAACATCCCTTTCAAATGCAGAAGACTAAAGCCCTGAGTTGACTTTTTTCCAGAGAATATCAGAAGAGTGGAAAAGCAGACAGATTCTTATTTTTTTTTTTTGGGGGGGGGTGGATGCTCAGGAAATGTCAGGGGGAACTCCTGAAGTCTGATCACGACCTTGCGTATGTCAGCTTCCTTCCTCATGACCTTGTCACGGGTGGAATTCCTCACACTGGCTCCTGGCAGGGTGAATGTCATTACTGCTGCTCATGGCCCTGTCTTTTATATATAAGTAGCACTGAATCCTCTAAAGAATGTTCACTGTAAGATCCTCTAAGTAAAATTTTACAAGTAGACTTTTTTTTGCACAACATCTCACACAGCAAGTGTTCCATAGAGACTATTTTGGGAAACATAGTCTTATATAAATAATTTATTTTAAAACCTATGGAGTATTACTCAGCCATTAAAAAGAATACATTTGAATCAGTTCTAATGAGGTGGATGAAACTGGATCCGATTATACAGAGTGAAGTAAGCCAGAAAGAAAAACACCAATACGGTATACTAACACATATATATGGAATTTAGAAAGATGGTAATGATAACCCTGTATGTGAGACAGCAAAAGAGACACAGATGTATAGAATGAACTTTTAGACTCTGTGGGAGAGGAAGAGGGTGGGATGATTTGGGAGAATGGCATTGAAACATGTAAGAAACGAATCGCCAGTCTATGTTTGATACAGGATACAGGATGCTTGGGGCTGGTGCATGGCAATGATCCAGAGAGATGATATGGGTTTGGGGGGGGGTTCAGGATTGGGAATTCATGTACACCCGTGGCTGATTCATGTCAATGTATGGCAAAACCAATATAGTACTGTAAAGCAAAATAAAGTAAAAATAAAAATTAGAAAAAAAGAAATACCATATAATCAAGCAATAAATAAATAAATAAAACCGCCTAAAAGACTTACTAACTCTATGATATTCTCCAGCTTGAAAGTTTTCATTCAAAAAATATGATGTTTTGCCATACATCAACATGAATCTAAAAAAATTTTTTTTAAAATATGATGTGCACAGTACTTTAATTCCCACCCTGAAGTTAACATATTTTTTGCATCACCCATTTTATGGGTAACAGGTATAACATTTTTACTACATTCATGCTGCTTAAAGCTCCTGAAGAAACGTTGGAAATAAAATGATTAAAGTTCTTCATTCTGCAAAATTTGATGGCTCCCTGGTGGAATTCATTTCCAAAGAGACTGGATATCTAGTATCTTATCTTTCTAGAAAATTAGAAACATCCAGGCCAAAAGCTCATGAAAATGAAAAACTGTAGGAAAAAGAGGATGGAGGATGTTTATTTACAGTTTGTGTTTCTAAATCTGTTGTATATAGTAAAAGGAATGGTGATTTTTAAAAAGTTTCTACTTGTGTGGTCCTTGAGTCCTGGTCAGTGTTTGTTTCATTTTCTTTAGATCTCTGTAGTTTTAAGCCACTGAAGTTTTGGTTAGGTTTGGTGGAAAGTAGTGTGTAATCAAAATGTCAGACTAATTAGTTAAGTTACTGCTTTTAATTCATGTTAAGAAATATGAGGTTTATTTAGCAAGAAAGTGGGATAACAGAAGACAATGTATGCCAGCTCTCAATACTCCAAGCAAACAGTTGAATAGGGAGTCCATCATGGAAACTGAGGTCACAGGTTATTTAAAATGACTTCTTTTAGGCATGTTGAAGATTTTGATATCAGTCAATCTGCCTAGTGGGACTCCTAGACTAAAACTTTATCTAGAAACCAGAAAGTCTAGCCATAGCTACTTTCTGGGGTGCTAATATATGTAATAATAAGGCCTTGCACACACCACCCTTGCTGCAAATAAATTAACATAATTGATGAAAAATTGCTTCTTAAAATCATAACTCACCAATATCATCACTCATTGCTCAGAGATGTCAAGGTACACAAGTGAAGATGCTCCTCTTAATGGCTTAGGACTGTGCTATCTTCTTTAGCACTGCTATAGGAAGTATTGTTTAGAGGTATAAAGAAAAAGAAGAAATGAGAAGAGGAAGGGGGGAGGAGAGAAGGGAGAGAAACAGAGACAAAGAGAGAGAATGCACTTGAGAATAATTTTGGACAGTTCATGCAATGACCCTTCAATGATGGTTCTCTGTGATTGCATGCACGCATGCTAAGTTGCTTCAGTCGTGTCTGACTCTTTGCGACCCTATGCACTGTAGCCTGCCAGGTTCTCTGTCCATGGGATTCTCCAGGCAGGAATACTGGAATGGGTTGTCATTTCCTTCTTCAGGGGATTTTCCCAACCCAGGGATTGGCAGGCAGGTTCTTTACCACTAGCACCACCGGGGAAGCCCTCTGTGATTAAACCAGATTTAACATTCCTAGTTGTATAAGAAATATCAAGTGACATAGTTTCCATTATAAAAGAAGAACATAACATGAGGATAGAGAGTCCCTGACAACATATTAACATAACACAGGAAATAAGGTTCAAAATATTTGCAGAATCATTCACTGCATAATATCAATCAAGATTAACGTTCTGGAAGCTATACATATATATGTATACACATACAAAAGTAGTCCTGCCCAAAGCGGCTTACATTTAGAGATATAAAGCCTTAAGTTAGAAACATTTTGGGTACAAAATGGTTTGTAACTCTTGGAATCACAGTCTAACACATTCATAAAAATATATAGTTATAGATTTCCAAGGTATTCTTTTGGAATAGGAATGTTGTAAGGCAGAATCAGCATCATTTGAACTATGTTTGTCTACATGTGCATGCATGCTAAGTTGTTTCAGCCATGTTCGACTCTTTTGGACAGCAGAGCCTGGCAGGCTGAAGTCCATGGGATTCTCCAGACAAGAATACTGGAGTGGGTTGCCATGCCCTCCTCCAGGGGATCTCCCTGACCCAGGATCAAATCCATGTCTTTTACATCTCCTGCATTGGCAGGTGGGTTTTTGTGTGTGTGTGTGTGTCTGTGTGTTTTATCATTAGCATCACCTGGGAAGCTCACTTGTAAATAAGAAATATGCCAGCTTCTCCACAGAAGAAAAGAAATTTGAGACCTTGAAGAAGCAGGAAAGCTTACTGATTGTGAAATATTTGGTGGAGAAAGTTGGTGCCTTGTTAACAATATGAGAAATGGTGCTATAAACTAACCCAATGTATGTATGTATGTATATTAGTTGCAAAGCTGTGTCCGACTCTTTGCGACCTCATGGACTGTAGCCCACCAGGCTCCTCTGTCCATGGGATTCTCCAGGCAAGAATGATGGAGTGGGTTGCCACTCCCTTCTCCAAACATCCCTCCTATTGAGAGGGTTATTTGATGTTATCTGTCAATTCAAAATTAACTTTCTCCCTGTAATTTTCCATAGCTTACTGGAAATAATTCTTTTAGAATTCAATGTATTATGTCTTTGCCATTGAATCAACAAAGTATAAATGTAGAGAAATATTTAAGTTATTCCTTAGCTTCTTCTTTCCATGCCTTCCCTCTATTTTATTTATCCCTCTCCACCCTCCTTTTGTTTTCTCTTCTCCTTTTCATTCTCATTTTCTTCATTTAATAGAAACTTTAGTTACCACTTTTTGAACACAGACATTGTTGTAAGTGTTTGTAGATATTCTTCATTCATTTTTAAAATACATATTGAACACTTCTAGGACACAGAAACCTTTCTAGGAAACAATATCCTTGCTTACACAGAGCGTATGCTGTACTTGAGGAAGGGGATAAACATGTAAAGGAACAAGATAATTATAGATTATATTAGATGCTGTAAAGAATGTAAACAGGAAGATCATATAACATAACTAGGGGAAGAGATAAGAAAGACCATCTTGAGGAGGAGATATTTGGACTAAGATTTTAAAAATTAGCTATACAAAAATCTGGGGTTAAAAGATTCGAGGCATAAGGTACAATAAAGTTTAGGTTGTTAGAGAGGGAGGCCTGTTTGGGTAGAACTCAGTGAAGAAGAGGGCTCCCCTGGTGTCTCAGACGGTAAAAAATCCGCCTGCAATGCAGAAAACCAAGGTTTGATCCCTGGGTGTGGAAGATCCCCTGGAAAAGGAAATGGCAACCCACCCCAGTATTCTTGCCTGGAAAATCCCATGTTTAGGGAAGCCTGATGGGAGAATGAAATGAGAAGATGGAGAAGTAGTCAGGATCTTGATTACAGAAACCCTGCAAGCAGAAGTAAGAAATTATCTTGAGAGCAATGAGACTCTATTGAAAAAATTCTATGCAGGGAAGAGATATAATATGATTTGCATTTTAAAACTTTGTGGGGAGAATGGATACTGAGAGTCAAGAATGGAATTAGGGAAACCTATTAGGAGGCTGTTGAATCCAGCTGTGGTGTTCAAGAAGACTCTTGAGAGCCCCTTGGACAGCAAGGAGATCAGTCCTGAATATTCACTGGAAGGACTGATGCTGAAGCTGAAACTCCAATACTTTGGCCACCTGATGCAAAGAACTGGCTCATTGGAAAAGATGTTGATGCTGGGAAAGATCGAAGAGGGGAGGAGAAGGGGATGACAGAGAATGAGGTAGTTGGATGGCATCACTGACTCAATGGACATGAGTTTGAGTAAGCTCCGGAAGTTGGTGATGGACAGAGAAACCTGGCTTGCTGCAGTCCATGGGGTCGCAAAGAGTCAGACACAACTGAGTGACTGAACTGAACTGAAGTGAATTCATTCAGAGTTCTGTATTGGATTATAATGATATTTGTGTGTGTGTGTGTGTGTGTGTGTGTGTGTGTGTGTGTGTGTGTGTGCTCAGTCATGCCCTACTCTTTGCAACTCCATGGACTGTTGCTCACCAGGTTCCTCTGTCCATGGAATTATCCAGGCAAGAATAAAGTCCCCTGCATCTCCTGCATTGACAGGCTGATTCTTTACTACTACATCACCTGGAAAGGCCCCATGATGGTAGTTAGTACTAGAAATATTCAGAAGTGAACTGACTGGGGACTTGTTTTGCAACCAAAGCCACAGGACTTGGTACTGCATTGGATGTGAAGAATAAAGGAGATGAGGTATTGTAGTAGGGAAGAACAATTGTTTGACAATTGCTACTTTAGTAAAGTTCTGAGTGCAGAAAATTGAAATAGATAGACTAGTATATTAGAGGTGATTTAATCCTTATAACAAAGCCAGAGATTATTACCATTAAACAGATGAGAAAATTGAGCCTCAGAGAGATTAAGTGATTCATTAAATGTCACAAAAATTCGTAGAGGAAGATCAAAACTAGAGCCTCCTTGACATCAAAGGTTCCTGCCCTTAATCACTACCTATCAGGAATTTAGGCTTAGAGAAAAAGAAGACTCAGGATTTGAATAATTTAGTCTGTTGTATCCATGCTGCTAAAGTTCACTTAATAGAACTCATAAGATACCTACTCCAAAACGAAAATAGGTCATTAAACTGGTCTCTGGAAATTGGTAGACTTCAAGGGGATGCTGGCAGTATTCAATGTACTGACTTTTATTTCACAAAAGGCAACTTCTGCTAAGTTGTATTTCCTGCTTCGATGGTGGAAGTAGGGCTGTCTGACATTCTATGGCATTGAATTCCAGTTTTAAGTTCTTTTTGAGACTAGCAAACAGTTATTGACTTCAAGCCTGTGCTAGTACATTACAGAGAACATAAACCTCTTTTTTTTACAGTTGATATTTCACCTTATGATTTTGGAGATGTGCCTGCCTATCCACAAAGAGCCAGATGGCATTGAAGCACCCATTGCTAACTACTCAAGGGCAATTCCATGCACAGAATAGAAATAAACAAATTGACGAAAGAAGTCCTTCCTATCAATTATAAATTGCAAGACATTCTATAATGTCCCTAATTGTTTTGTGTTCACAATTATATTAATTACAAGTCTCTTTTGAAATTCTTCACAGGGTAAACCTGTGATGTTAATTATGCCACCATAGTGACAGTACTCCAGTATTTTAGACAAAAATAAATTGCTATGCTATGAACAGTCATCTGTCACTTCACACCTCAGATAATCATATGTCATCTCTATAGAAGCATTAATGGTAAAAGAACTCCTTAACTCACATATTTAGGATGATCAAATTACACATGTAATGGAATTTTGGACTGGATATGGTTTTAATTTCAGTAAAGAGTAGATGTCTCTCAGAGGAACTTCCTGAGATAATGAAGTCATGTGTGCATGATATAGAAAATTAACATTGAAGATATATCTTACAGATTGTCCCATAGTTATTGCAAAAAAAAGTTTATAAAATTGTGCTTTGGCCTCACAACCTAAGTATATCTGGGAATTGTGCATATGAAAACAATGGCAAGATGTATTTAGTGGCCTGGACCTGATTTCTACATTGAGTAATAACTATACTGGAAAATAGTACATGTCAGACTACGTGGTCTAACTTGTTAAAGGTGATTTAGAGTGATAGTAACTAATAGTAATTGAATGCCAGTCACTAGGCAGAGATGGAGAAGGCAATGGCACCCCACTCCAGCACTCCTGCCTGGAAAATCCCATGGATGATGGAGCCTGGTAGGCTGCAGTCCATGGGGTCGCGAAGAGTAGGACACGACTGAGCGACTTCACTTTGACTTTTCACTTTCATGCATTGGACAAGGAAATGGCAACACACTCCAGTATTCTTGCCTAGAGAATCCCAGGGATGGGGGAGCCTGGTGGGCTGCCATCTATGGGGTCGCACAGAGTTGGACACGACTGAAGTGACTTAGCAGCAGTAGCAGCAGGCAGAGAGAAGCCTTCTGTGTTTATCTTAACTAATTACCACCACAGCCATACAAGTTCAGTATTATGATCCTCATTTTACACAGAAGGAGTAAATAACATGTATAGACTCCCACAGTCAGTCACCATCAGAAACATAATGCAAGAGCTATGGAAATAAAAATGTAGATTGTATATACATTATTTGTCTAGAATCCAGTTTGATTTCACTAGATTACAAAATAAATGGCTAATAGTAGGTCCTCATTTCAAACTTTTCTAAATCCCAAATTACAAAATACACAAAATAAAGTATATATGTGTATACATATATATGTATATGGGCTTCCCTAGTGTCTCAGATGTCAAAGAATCCGCGTGCAAGGCAGGAGGCCTCGGTTCCATCCCTGGGTTGGGAAGATCCCCTTGAAGAGAGCATGGCAACCCACTCCAATATTCTTGCCTGGAGAATTCCCATGGACAGAGGAGCCTGGCAGGCTACAGTCCATAGGCTCGCAAGGAGTTGGACGCGACTGAGTGACTATGCACATATATGTATATTCAATAATGTATTTTTTAATTAATTAATTTATTTGTTTTTGACTGTGCTGGGTCTTTGTGGGCTTTTTCTAGTTGCGATGAGTGGGGGCTACTCTCTAGTTGTGGTACACAGGCTTCTCTTGGTGTTGGCTTCTCCAGTTGCAGTGCACAGGCTTTAGGATGCATGGGCTTCAGTGGTTGCAACTTGCAAGCTCTACAGCACAGACTCAGTAGTTATGGCCCTCAGGCTTCGTTGCTTCATGGCAGGTGGGATCTTCCAGACCAGGGACTGAACCCATGTCCCCTGCACTGGCAAGCAGATTCTTAACCACTAGGCCACCAGGGAAATCTGTGTTGTATGTTTTTAATATAACATTATCCTGAAAATATAGGAATATAGGCTTATTGTAGACAATTCTGAAATATTTGAATAAAATAATAGCGAACAGTATAACCTTTTTCTTAATATCTTCTGCTTCTGCTAGGTCCATACCATTTCTCTCCTTTATCGAGCCCATCTTTGCCTGAAATGTTCCCTAGGTATCTCTAATTTTCTTGACGACATCTCTAGTCTTTCCCATTCTGTTGTTTTCCTCTATTTTTTTGCATTGATCGCTGAGGAAGGCTTTTTTATCTCTCCTTGCTATTCTTTGGAACTCTGCATTCAGATGCTTATATCTTTCCTTTTCTCCTTTGCTTTTCACTTCTCTTCTTTTCACAGCTATTTGTAAGGCCTCCCCAGACAGCCATTTTCCTTTTTTGCATTTCTTTTCCATGGGGATGGTCTTGATCCCTGTCTCCTGTACAATGTCACAAACCTCCGTCCCTTAAACCTATTTCTCACTTCCACTGTATAATCATAAGGGATTTTTAGGTCATACCTGAATGGTCTAGTGGTTTTCCCTACTTTCTTCAATTTAAGTTTGAATTTGGTAATAAGCAGTTCATGATCTGAGCCACAGTCAGCTCCTGGTCTTGTTTTTGTTGACTGTATAGAGCTTCACCATCTTTGGCTGCAAAGAATATAATCAATCTGATTTCGGTGTTGATCATCTGGTGATGTCCATGTGTAGAGTCTTCTCTTGTGTTGTTGGAAAGCTGAGCACCAAAGAATTGATGCTTTTAAAATGTGGTGTTGGAGAAGACTCTTGAGAGTCCCTTGGGCTGCAACGAGATCCAACCAGTCCATCTTAAAGGAGATCAG
Source organism: Capra ibex (assembly GCA_006410555.1). Classification (NCBI taxonomy): domain Eukaryota; kingdom Metazoa; phylum Chordata; class Mammalia; order Artiodactyla; family Bovidae; genus Capra; species Capra ibex. The sequence goes on from SJYO01000949.1 coordinate 14,675, forward strand.
TCCTAGGTGTTCATTGGAAAGACTAATGCTGAAGCAAAAACTCCAATACTTTGGCCACCTCATGTGAAGAGTTGACTCATTGGAAAAGACCCTGATGCTGGGAGGGATTGGGGACAGGAGGAGAAGGGGATGACAGAGGATGAAATGGGTGGATGGCATAACCGACTTGATGGACATGAGTTTGAGTGAACTCTGGGAATTGGTGATGGACAGGGAGGCCTGGTGTGCTGTGGTTCATGGGGTCACAAAGAGTCAGACACGACTGAGCGACTGAACTGAACTGAACTGAATTGAACTGAACAGTATAACAGTGGCTGGGCACTTATTATGGATCAGATACTCTGATAATTATTTCCATTGATTATTTTATTTAGTGCTCATGACAACCAGATGCAGAAGATCTTACTGTTACTTCCTTTACATACATGAAGCAACAAAGGTACAGAGAACTTAAACCTTTTTTTCCTAAGGTGCCACAATTTTCGGTCAAGATTCAAACCCAAGCAGTCTATCTTGAATCCACACTCTTCACCACTACAGTGCTCAGTTAAGTTCAGTTCAGTTCAGTCACTCAGTCGTGTGTGACTCTTTGCGACCCCATGAATAGCAGCACGCCAGGCCTCCCTGTCCATCACCATCTCCCGGAGTTCACTCAGACTCATGTCCATCGAGTCAGTGATGCCATCCAGCCATCTCATCTTCGTCCCCTTCTCCTCCTGCCCTCAATCCCTCCCAGCATCAGAGTCTTTTCCAATGAGTCAACTCTTCGCATGAGGTGGCCAAAGTACTGGAGTTTCAGCTTTAGCATCATTCCTTCCAGAGAAATCCCAGGGTTGATCTCCTTCAGAATGGACTGGTTGGATCTCCTTGCAGNCTCTCAAGAGTCTTCTCCAACACCACAGTTCAAAAGCATCAATTCTTCAGTGCTCAGCTCTCTTTACAGTCCAACTCTCACATCCATACATGACCACAGGAAAAACCATAGCCTTGACTAGATGGACCTTAGTCAGTAAAGTAATGTCTCTGCTTTTGAACATACTATCTAGGTTGGTCATAACTTTTCTTCCAAGGAGTAAGCGTCTTTTAATTTCTTGGCTGCAGTCACCATCTGCAGTGATTTTGGAGCCCCAAAAAATAAAGTCTGACACTGTTTCTACTGTTTCCCCATCTATTTCCCATGAAGTGATGGGACCAGATGCCATGATCTTCATTTTTTGAATGTTGAGCTTTAAGCCAACTTTTTCACTCTCCTCTTTCACTTTCATCAAGAGGCTTTTTAGCTCCTCTTCACTTTCTGCCATAAGGGTGGTGTCATCTGCATATCTGAGGTTATTGATATTTCTCCCGGCAATCTTGATTCCAGCTTATGTTTCTTCCAGTCCAGCGTTTTTCATGATGTACTATGTATATAAGTTAAATAAGCAGGGTGACAATGTACAGCCTTGACATACTCCTTTTCCTTTTTGGAACCAGTCTGTTGTTCCATTTCCAGTTCTAACTGTTGCTTCGAAACCTGCATACAGATTTCTCAAGAGGCAGGTCAGGTGGTCTGGTATTCCCATCTCTTTCAGAATCTTCCACAGTTTATTGTGATCCACACAGTCAAAGGCCTTGGCATAGTCAATAATGCAGAAATAGATGCTTTTCTGGAAGTCTCTTGCTTTTTCCATGATCCAGCAGATGTACTTTTATGCAATAGCCATAGAAAACTATGGACAATGTTTTGATCCATTCCCTTCTAAGTGCTTATGCTTTAAAGGTAGTTGCCAGAATTGGCTTCTAAATTCCTACTCACAATGCTGTATGAAAAATCATAAATTTCTATCAAACTTCATTTTTTTCTAAGTTCAAATGTCTACCCCAATATATATAAGGAGATCATATCACCAGAAATTCATCTATAGTATTTAGGGGGGAAAAAAAGTAATTTTAAAAAAGTTATCATATACCTACATTTCTATCTTATGCTCAGAGTGCCTGACATTTGTAAAAGGCAAAAGCTCATGGCCGTGAATTTTCCAAGTTTCTGATACTCTGGTCTTCTCTCTGTATTTTGCTATCCTGTAGCACTCCCAAGGCTTTCATTAGCTCTGTGCTGCTCCTCTGCTTATGCTTCACAAATTTTTGCCTTTAGGGAGCCATTCAAAATGACATGTAGTCTTCCAGAAATCAGAATATAACTAACAAGAAGCATGATCAAAAAGTGTTTTCCCAAAGCAGGAGCCTTAATCTTTATATGGGACTTTGTCTATAAAAATGCAACTTTACTAACAGTTTGAAGTCACAAATGAGTTGGCCCTGGCCTACATTCACTGATATTAGATCTTCTGGCTCCATGTAAGAAGTTACTCATAGCACCTGTAAGATATGTTTTCAGTAAATCTAAATTGAATTTTTAATCTAAATTGAATTTTTCTCCAATATAGAAGCATATGTATTTTTTTTCCAGTTGAAACATGATACTCCAAATGCTAGTGTTTATCCCTTGACTACTAATTGTGGCCTTGTATTGATGCCTGTGCATTTGAGGAAGTAGGCACCTCTTCCACTCTTATAGACTGGTTTTGGCAGGCAAAGTACTTCACCCAATCAGCATGTCCAGAGATTCTGGGTGGGCCACCTGGTGGTGTCTGTGGGCAGGCTTGCTGTTGGAGTCTTTGAGTGGCCAAATCTGGTGCTTGGGTAAGTAGGTAGGCATTATTTCTTACCCCTAATGACTTGACACTTTGGCAATCCAAACTACCGTTATTCAAAGTATGAACCCTGGATCAACAGCATCATCATCACTTGTGGATTCATTAGAAATGCAAATGATCAGACTACACCACACACAGCTACTATCCGCCTTGCTATACTATCTGCGTTCTTTCCATCTCTGCTCTGCTGAAGTACAGGTTTTTCTTATAAGAGGAACATTTTTTCTATCATATTATAGCCAATCTTACCCATACAGAACTTACCAGACACCATACTAGCATGTGTCTTTCCTAGTTGTTTTCTGGAAATCAGTCTCCAAAAAGGTATACTTGGGTGGTATATTGACGATGGTAAGGGGAATACAGCTCTTATGCTTCTTCAAGAAATGTGTATCTCCTAAATATTGGTAGTAAAAAAAATGCTGCCCAGTTTTGTGCTTCTTCTTGACTCCAGGAGAAGTCCTAAGGTGTTCGCTACTTTATTTCTGGCTGGTAAATTTGTTCTCATTTAAGTGTCAAAGCATACATGAGCCATCAACTTTATTTTTCAGTTCCATTGATTATATTTTTGTGAAATGTACTTCTAAATTATAAAATTAGGTTAACTTTCAATCTTACTTTTGGTGTTAACTTAGTTTCCTCCAAAACACATTTGTATTTTTATAGTTATTTTGTTTCTGTCAGAGTTGGCATTTCTATATTCAGTGTTTGTGCAGTTTCCTAGGTCTGATCCAAAATCTATAGCATCTGGGTCTTTCTTGAATAGAACTTGAGGATCTTCATTTTACTATGATATACAAGTATATCCTATGTACATTAACACTGGATAAACCCTTGACCCAGAAGTATTTCATAAAAAGAACCTGGGAATTACAGTGCTTCCTGGCCTAAAGAACATGTTTGTTAATAATGGAGACAATTTTTATTTTATTTTTACTTGTCACTGCATGCTGCAAGTCAAATGACATATCAGTTTAGTCAGTTCAGTCGCTCAGTCGTGTCCGACTCTTTGCGAACCCATAAATCACAGCACGCCAGGCCTCCCTGTCCATCAACAACTCCTGGAGTTCACTCAGACTCACGTCCATCGAGTCAGTGATGCTATTCAGCCATCTCATCCTCTATCATCCCCTTTTCCTCCTGCCCCCAATCCCTCCCAGCATCAGAGTCTTTTCCAATGAGTCAACTCTTCGCATGAGGTGGCCAAAGTACTGGAGTTTCAGCTTCAGCACCATTCCCTCCAAAGAAATCCCAGGGCTGATCTCCTTCAGAATGGATTGGTTGGATCTCCTTGCAGTCCAAGGGACTCTCAAGAGTCTTCTCCAACACCACAGTTCAAAAGCATCAATTCTTTGTCGCTCAGCCTTCTTCACAGTTCAACTCTCACATCCATACATGACCGCAGGAAAAACCATAGCCTAGACAAGACAGACCTTTGTTGGCAAAGTAATGTCTCTGCTTTTGAATATGCTATCTAGGTTGGTCATAACTTTTCTTCCAAGGATTAAGCATCTTTTCATTTCATGACTGCAATCATCATCTGCAGTGATTTTGGAGCCCAAAAAAATAAAGTCTGACATTGTTTCCCCATCTATTTCCCATGAAGTGATGGGACCAGATGCCATGATCTTCGTTTTCTGAATGTTGAGCTTTAAGCCAACGTTTTCACTCTCCTCTTTCACTTTCATCAAGAGGCTCTTTAGTTCTTCTTCATTTTCTGCCATAAGGGTGGTGTCATCTGCATATCTGAGGCTATTGATATTTCTCCCAGCAATCTTGATTCCAGCTTGTGCATCTTCCAGCCCAGCATTTCTCATGATGTCCACTGCATAAAAGTTAAATAAGCAGAGTGACAATATACAGCCTTGACGTACTCCTTTTCCTATTTGGAACCAGTGTGTTGTTCCATGTCCAGTTGTAATTGTTGCTCCCTAACCTGCATATAGGTTTCTCAAGAGGCAGGTCAGGTGCTCTGGTATTCTCATCTCCCTCAGAATTTTCTACAGTTTATTGTGATCCATACAGTCAAAGACTTTGGCATAGTCAATAAAGCAGAAATAGATGTTTTTCTGGAACTCTCTTGCTTCTTCCACGATCGAGCAGATGTTAGCAATTTGATCTCTGGTTCCTCTGCCCTTTCTAAAATCAGCTTGAACATCGGGAAGTTCATGGTTCATGTATTGCTGAGGCCTGGCTTGGAGAATTTGGAGCATTACTTTACTAGCATGTGAGATGAATGCAATTGTGCCGTAGTTTGAGCATTCTTTGGCATTGCCTTTCTTTGGGATTGGAATGAAAACTGACCTTTTCTAGTCCTGTGGCCACTGCTAAATTTTCCAATTTTGCTGGCATATTGAGTGCAGCACTTTCACAGCATCATCTTTTAGGATTTGAAATAGCTCACCTGGAATTCCATCACCTGCACTAGCTTTGTTTGTAGTGATGTTTTCTAAGGCCCACTTGACTTCACATTTCAGGATGTCTGGCTCTAGGTGAGTGATCACACCATCGTGATTATCTTGATCATGAAGATTTTTTTTGTATAGTTCTTCCATGTATTCTTGCCACCTCTTCTTAATATCTTCTGCTTCTCTTAGGTCCATATCATTTCTGTCCTTTATCGAGCCCATCTTTGCCTGAAATTTTCCCTTGGTTATCTCTAACTTTCTTGAAGAGATCTCTAGTCTTTCCCATTCTGTTGTCTTCCTCTATTTCTTTGCATTGATCACTGAGGAAGGATTTCTTATCTCTTCTTGCTATTCTTTGGAACTCTGCGTTTAGTTGCTTATATCTTTCCTTTTCTCATTTGCTTTTCACTTCTCTTCTTTTCACAGCTATTTGTAAGGCCTCCTCAGACATCCATTTTCCTTTTTTGCATTTCTTTTCCATGGGGATGGTCTTGATCCCTGTCTCCTGTACAATGTCACGAACCTCATTCCATAGTTCATCAGGCACTCTATCTGTCAGATATAGTCCCTTAAATCTATTTCTCACTTCCACTGTATAATCATAAGGGATTTGATTTAGGTCATACCTGAATGGTCCAGTGGTTTCCCTACTTTCTTCAATTTGAGTCTGAATTTGGTAATAAGGAGTTCATGATCTGAGCCACAGTCAGCCCCTGGTCTTGTTTTTGTTGACTGTATAGAGCTTCACCATCTTTGGCTGCAAAGAATATAATCAATCTCATTTCATAGTTCACCATCTGGTAATGTCCATGTGTAGAGTCTTCTTTTGTGTTGTTGGAATAGGGTGTTTGCTATGACCGGTGTATTTTCTTGGCAAAACTCCATTAGTCTTTGTCTTGCTTCATTCCGTATTCCAAGGCCAAATTTGCCTGTTACTCCAGGTGTTTCTTGACTTCCTACTTTTGCATTCCAGTCCCCTAGTGAAAAGGACATCTTTTGGGGGTGTTAGTTCTAAAAGATCTTGTAGATCTTCATAGAACCTTTCAACTTCAGCTTCTTCAGGGTTACTGGTTGGGGCATAGACTTGGATAACTGTGATATTGAATGGTTTGCCTTAGAAACAAACAGAGATCATTCTGTCATTTTTGAGATTGCATCCAAGTACTGCATTTCGGACTCTTTTGTTGACCATGATGGCTACTCCATTTCCTCTAAGGAATTCCTTCCCGCAGTAGTAGATATAATGGTCATCTGAGTTAAGTCACCCATTCCAGTCCAGTTTAGTTCACTGATTCCTACAATGTCAACGTTCACTCTTGCCATCTCCTATTTGACCACTTCCGATTTGCCTTGATTCATGGACCTGACATTCCAAGTTCCTATGCAATATTGCTCTTTACAGCATCAGACCTTGCTTCTATCACCAGTCATATCCACAACTGGGTATTGTTTTTGCTTTGGCTCCATCCCTTCATTCTTTCTGGAGTTATTTCTCCACTGATCTCCAGTAGCATACTGGGCACCAACTGACCTGAGGAGTTCCTCTTTCAGTATCCTATAATTTTGCCTTTTCATACTGTTCAAGGCAAGAATTCTGAAGTGGTTTGCCATTCCCTTCTCCAGTGGACCACATTCTGTCAGACCTCTCCATGGACTAAGGTCCGTCTAGTCAAGGCTATGGTTTTTCCTGTGGTCATGTATGGATGTGAGAGTCGGACTGTGAAGAAGGCTGAGTGCCGAATTATTGATGCTTTTGAACTGTGGTGTTGGAGAAGACTCTTGAGAGTCCCTTGGACTGCAAGGAGATCCAACCAGTCCATTCTGAAGGAGATCAGCCCTGGGATTTCTTTGGAAGGAATGATGCTAAAGCTGAAACTCCAGTACTTTGGCCACCTCATGCGAAGAGTTGACTCATTGGAAAAGACTCTGATGCTGGGAGGGATTGGGGGCAGGAAGAGAAGGGGACGACTGAGGATGAGATGGCTGGATGGCATCACTGACTCGATGGACGTGAGTCTGAGTGAACTCCGGGAGATGGTGATGGACAGGGAGGCCTGGCATGCTGCGATTCATGGGTTTGCAAAGAGTTGGACACGACTGAGTGACAGAACTGAACTGAACTGACTAGATGGACCGTAGTCGGCAAAGTAATGTCTCTACTTTGGAATATACTATCTAGGTTGATCATAACTTTTCTTCCAAGGAGTAAGCCTCTTTTAATTTCATGGCTGCAGTCACCATCTGCAGTGATTTTGGAGCTCCAAAAAATAAAGTCTGACACTGTTTCTACTGTTTCCCCATCTATTTCCCATGAAGTGATGGACCAGATGCCATGATCTTCATTTTCTGAATGTTGAGCTTTAAACCAACTTTTTCACTCTCCACTTTCACTTTCATCAAGAGGCTTTTTAGCTCCTCTTCACATTCTGCCGTAAGGGTGGTGTCATCTACATATCTGAGATTGTTAATATTTTTCCCGGCAATCTTGATTCCAGCTTGTGTTTCTTCCAGTCCAGCGTTTCTCCTGATGTACTCTGCATAGAAATTAAATAAGCAGGATGACAATATACAGCCTTGACGTACTCCTTTTCCTATTTGGAACCAGTCTGTTGTTCCATGTCCAGTTCTAACTGTTGCTTCGAAACCTGCATACAGATTTCTCAAGAGGCAGGTTACGTGGTCTGGTATTCCCATCTTTTTCAGAATTTTCCTCAGTTGATTGTGATCCACACAGTCAAAGAATTTGGCATAGTCAATAAAGCAGAAATAGATATTTTTCTGGAACTCTCTTGCTTTTTCCATGATCCAGAGGATGTTGGCAATTTGATCTTTGGTTCCTCTGCCTTTTCTAAAACCAGCTTGAACATCAGGGAGTTCACTGTTCACATATTGCTGAAGCCTGACTTGGAGAATTTTGAGCATTACTTTACTAGCATGTGAGATGAGTACAATTGTGCGGCAGTTTGAGCATTCTTTTGCATTGCCTTTCTTTGAGATTGGAATGAAAACTGACCTTTTCCAGTCCTGTGGCCACTGCTGTCACATCCACACCAGTCACATCCACAACTAGGTATTGTTTTTGCTTTGGCTCTATCCCTTCATTCTTTCTGGAGTTATTTCTTCACTGATCTCCAGTAGCATATTGGGCAGCTAATGACCTGGGGAGTTCCTCTTTTGGTATCCTATCATTTTGCCTTTTCATACTGTTCATGGGGTTCTCAAGGCAAGAATACTGAAGCGGTTTGCCATTCCCTTCTCCAGTGGACCACATTCTGTCAGACCTCTACACCATGACCCACCCGTCTTGGGTTACCCCGCAGGCATGGCTTGGTTTCATTGAGTTAGACAAGGCTGTGGTCCTAGTGTGATTAGATTGACTAGTTTTCTGTGAGTATGGTTTCAGTGTGTCTGCCCTCTTATGCCCTCTTGCAACACCTACCATCTTACTTGGGTTTCTCTTACCTTCGGCATGGGGTATCTCTTCACGGCTGCTCCAGCAAAGCACAGCCACTGCTCCTTACCTTGGACGTGGGGTATCTCCTTACCCCTGCCATTCTTGACCTTCAACATAGGATAGCTCCTCTAGGCCCTCCTGTGTCTGCGCAGGCACTACTCCTCACAGCAGGAAAAGAGCAGGGCCTAAAAGTTGATCTACATATGGAACATAGTATCTAGAAAGAATGATAATAGAATATACTGGCATTGTATTTGTCCACATGGAGAATCTGAGGTATTGATGAAAGGGGCCTGGCAACAAATTTAATTTCTAGAAATGAGGTACAAGATGGTGACTTTATCTTCAAAATAAAGCAAGCCACCCTTATGGCAGAAAGCAAAGAGGAACTAAAGAGCCTCTTGATGAAAGTGAAAGAGGAGAGTGACAAAGCCGGCTTAAAACTCAACATTCAGAAAACTAAGATCATGGCATCCGGTCCCTTCACTTCATGGCAAAAAGATGAGGAAACAATGGAAACAATGACAGACTTTATTTTCTTGGGCTCCAAAATCACTGCATATGGTGACTGCAGCCATGAAATTAAAAGACACTTTCTCCTTGGAAGAAAAGCTATGACCAACCTAGACAGCATACTAAAAACAGAGACATTACTTTGCCAACAAAGATCCATCTAGTCAAAGCTATGGTAGTCGTGTTTGGATGTGAGAGTTGTACCATAAAGAAAGCTGAGCACCAAAGAATTAATGCTTTTGAACTGTGGTGTTAGAGAAGACTCTTGAGAATCCTCTGGACTCCAAGGAGCTCAAACCAGTCAATCATAAAGGAAATCAGTCCTAAATATTCATTGAAAGGACTGATGCTGATACCTTGACCACCTAATGTGAAGAACTGACTCATTGGAAAAGACCCTGATGCCGGGAAAGATTGAAGACAGGTGGAGAAGCGGACAACAGGGGATAAGATGGTTGGATGGCATTACCAACTGGATGGACATGAGTTTGAGCAAGCTCCAGGAGTTGATGATGGAAAGGGAAGCCTGGCATACTGCAATCCATGGGGTTGCAAAGAGTTGTACATGACTGAACAACTGAAATGAACTGAACTGAATTTTAGTGATACATTTAATTAACCCATTATATTAAAATGTTAGCTTAAATATATAAAATGATTAATATTTACATTTTGAACTAAATATTTAAATACAGTTGAAGATATCAAGTTGGATTTGCCACATTTTAAGTTCTGAGTAGCCACATGTGACCAAGGGTGACCTTGGCCAGTTAAGTAGCAGCATAAATGCTCATGAGAATACAGTTTAAAACGTTTTGCAATAAAGGGTTGCTTTACCAAGGACTGCTCATTTTTTCATAATGTATGGCTATCTATAAAGTTTTCAAGTTTTGCTTATTAATTCCAAATGGATATTGAGAAAAGATATATAAGAGGAAAAAGGTTAATTTTTTCCCACTAAGTCAGTTTTCATATTTTGGAAGGATTGACCATTTTGACCTCCTTACCCAATAAGATCCTCGAGGGAAAAGAAAGACACATGTGTTTAATGGAGTCAGATAGTCTTTAATTTTAAACCACTTAAATAATAGGAAAGAGCACTGATTATGACCTCAATCTGATTGAGTTAAATCCGTTTTGGTATCATAATTATAGCTCTTAAATCTTCAATGCATAGGAGAATGTGCTTTATAAGACTGTTTTAAAAATCCATAAGAAATCTACATTTTCACAGGTGGAGGCTGGGAGAAAGGGAATTAGATGAAAAGGGTCAAAATGTTCACAATTTCAGTTATAAGATAAGTAAGTACTAGGGATATACTGTGCAACATGAAGACTAAAATTAACACTGCTGTATGGAGTATTTCAAAATTAAAAGTAACTCCTAAGAGTTCTTGTGACAAGAAAAAAAAAATTTTTTTCTTCTTTTGTGGTGTGTCTATAGGATATGATGAATGTTAACCAGACGTTTTGTGGTGATCATTTTACAATATATTTGAGTCAAATCATTATACTGTACACATTAAATTTACACAGTGCTGCATGTCAATTATATATCAATAAACTGAGGGAAAACTAGAAATCCATATTTTCATTTTCCACATCTGTCTGATAAAAGCTGAATGAAATACTGTACTGCTTGTAGTGAGGGAACCAAGAAAAATGTCAAATAGAAGTGTTCAGCTTTGAGTTTCTATGCACTTAACATTAAATGGCAAACTCTAATCTAGTCTGTTTATTCTTCAGAGGGGTTTATTTCCAGTTATTTTATTATTTTTGCCAATCATAGGGATACGTCACTCTAGACCACTGTTTTCCAACTTTTTAAACTTTATAGAAATAAAATCTTGTAAATGTATTATGTTCAACAGATAAAAGCAGACATTTTCAGGAGGGATCACTTTCTGGTTTAATTTCCCTCCTTGAGGGCACTCTACATAACCCTAGATTTTCCTAAGCAAAATTCAACAAATACCACTTTAAACCATGAACATCTTCTCACCCATTCCTTTTAAAATCAATAGCACACATTTTCCAAGAGGTTGACATAAATTATGTTTAGAGAGCCAGCTTATGAATAAAGCATGTATGAATCCAAACTGCATGGCTTAAAGATGGGACAGATTGCCTTGGTCGCATTAATACCTTTCTCAGTTCCATTCAGTTAAATTCAGACATGTTTTACTGGATGCAGGCATGTTCAACAAACTATGTGAGGTGGTAAGAAAAATAAAGATGAATTAGACAAGGCCTGTCTTAGAAGAAAGTATCATCTGAACAGTTTAGAAACTAATTGCATAGCTAAATTATAAGGCATAGATAATCTAAATAGTCACTTAACAAATATTTACTGATGCCTAGTATATTAGAGAAAATGCACTATGTGAGGCTGGAAATGAAAGGGTGGAAAATTGAATAAGTGCATTTTCATCCTCAAGAACCGATATCAAGAAAGAGTAGAAACTTATGTCTTGGTGCTGATTCACACCTTAGGTAATTGCTATTATTGTGTAAAATATAAGTATACTGTTTTTTATATGTATGGATTACATCCTCTGCATTGTTTAATCTTATGCTCTGGAAGCAATAACTTATTATTGCAGTTTGCTTTGTTGTGTTAGTGTTGGAAGCAGTATTATTAATTTTTTATATCTGTGGGAAATTGGAATGGCACAAAACCTATAATATTAAGATTCAATTGTGGGCTTATATATTAATGGCTCAAATTTAATGAATAAAATTAACACTTCCATAGTTTTTACATTTGAACCTTGTGTTTCCCAGAAATCAAAATAAACAAAACAATCCACTGAGCACTGAAAAAGATCATGAACTAGATCCAAAAACACCTCTTTCAGGCATCACGGAACAGCCAATTGACTAGGCATTGTTTTTTAAAGTATGTCTGCTGGTTTAATGATTCTTGTTAGCTGCTTTATTATAGCTGATACTGTAGTATATATGAAGGTACATAAGGTACATTATAAGAGGCTGATAGACTGAGCAATGAGAAGGAAAGTGATAGAGATAACAGAATCAACAACTTCTTTTTATTTTTTTTTATGTAACTAATTTATTTTTTAATGTTATACTGGAATATGTGGTAACAAACATCCCTCAGCAGCTAAGTAACTCCAAGTAGGGCTCAAGGAACAGTGACAAAGAGAAAGCATACAAATTGAAGCCCATACAGTTTATTATCCTTTTATGGGAGTAGATCCTTAGCCCCAATAGAGCATTAATCGATGGCATATTTTAATGCATACAGGAAAAATCTAATGGGGAAACCAGAATCCCTTATCTACTGAACTGACACTCTCCCCAAGTCTTCTCCAATTACCTTACAATAAGAAGCAAGTTCATTGGGGAATGACTGCTACTGCTAAGTCACTTCAGTCGCGTCCGACTCTGTGTGACCCCATAGGTGGCAGCCCACCAGGCTCCCCCGTCCCTGGGATTCTCCAGGCAAGAACACTGGAGTGGGTTGCCATTTCCTTCTCCAATGCGTGAAAGTGAAAGTGAAGTCGCTCAGTCGTGTCCGACTCTTTGCCACCCCATGGACTGCAGCCTACCAGGCTCCTCTGCCCATGGGATTTTCCAGGCAAGTGTACTGGAGTGTGGTGCCATTGCCTTCTCCAGGGATTGACTAGGCACTTCAAAAAATCTCCAACTCCTCTGCTACATTTTTCAGAATGAAGGATATCTGGCAGTTGCAGCTAACATTAAGATTTAAGTTAGGAAGAAAGTGGGAGAATGTCTAAGAGCGTGGTTTGATAAATTGTTATCCAACAATGTGAGGGAATGAAGTGTTTTGAGGAACCAAAAGTCTACTTACTAGATATTTATCATAGACCATACATATATCACTATTATCATAGAATTAGGATACAAATAAAATAGATTTAGTACAGACGATATGCTGGGCATAATGCAATTTTCCCTTTTTGACTGAGGAAACACTTCAGTTAGTGTATATCTTTCAGGCTATAATTATTAATCTAAGTTCCCCCAAAATACAGCATTCCAGTTGGATTTTCCTGATTTAGACAATTTTATTTGGCTTATGAGACACAGCCAAATGAATAGGAACAAAATTTATTGAGCATAATCCATCATAATTTGTCATCTGAATACTGGATTTCTGTCTTCATGTCTATGAAACAATGAAAAGATAATTTACATCAAAATGAAGAGGTATACATGTATTCCTTACTAAATTAAGATTTAGCTGTACTTTTCATTATTTATATTTAATTCTAAAATATTATAATAATAACACATTTTCATTCTACTATTGACCTCATATACAAGGAGATAGTTTCCCAGTATTATGATTCACTATGCATAAAACTCAGAAGGCTGTTGTAAAACCTTTAAATCACAAATCATAATGGATAAAAATGAATAGTAGATCAAAATGCAAGGTTATAAAAACTACTATCAACAAGTAAATGTCATGAAAATATATATTATTTTTTCTCCAAGTAGGGTAACAACACGAATAAGAGAACATATAATAAATAACTTGTTATGATAAATTCAGTACAATAAAACAATTCATTGAAAGCTTGTGATAAAATATTTGGTGTACAACATCCATAAATATACCTTAGCACTGTTTAAAAGGCTTCTTTAACAACAAGTCACATAAATTGTCAGCAGCGATTTAAATAACTATAAGGAAAACTGAGTATAATACTTATCACTTTATCATGCTTGTTTTTTAATTCAAAAAACTAGAAAGGCTTGCATTTTAAAATTAGATGAAATGTTTGGAAGTCCCCAATGTATTTCTGAATCTGATATTTAATATTACTTTGATTATGATGGTCTTCATGATAAAGAGCAATACTTCAAAAATCATAGCTTCTATAACATTTTCTTTTATTCAGGGGATCCCTAAAAAGTGCAATATAGTCTTCAGCTTGACCTGCCTTCTTTACTTTAATATGTTTAGATGAATGTTAAAACCATTGTCTGTAATAAGTTAGTGTTAGTCGCTCAGTTGTACTGACTCTGCGATCCCATGGACTGCAGCACGCCAGACTCCTCTGTCCATGGAATTTTCCAGGCAAGGATCCTAGAATGGGTTGTCATTTCTTTCTCCAGGGGATCTTCCTGACCCAGGGATCGAGCCCGGGTCTCCTGCACTACAGGCAGGTTCTTTACCTACTGAGCTACCAAGGAAGCCCTGTAAGTATTTACTAAATCAGTTCTTGGAGGATATAGCCAAATATTTCTCAGCATGGCCTTATCGAAAATGTACCTAGGGTTTTAAAGAGGCAAATTTCAGAGTCCCATCCCAAGCCTACTCAAAGCAAATATCTAGGTAAGGAGCCTGGAGCAAACGAGACCCTGCTCAAAACAATTACCTAAACAGACCTTTATTTTGAATACCTTGCCATCCTCTTAAAGGAGGAAGTAGTTTCCATGAAGTTATTTCAACAAATGATTTAATATATTTTTATTGAGTGTTTATTCAATAAATCAGGCAGCATAGTGGTTCTCACTGATGCACAGATTCTGGAACTAGACTTCCTGGATTCAAAATTCTGGCACTGCCATGAACTAGCTGTTTGACTTTACATGTGTCAATTAGACCTTAGAATCCCTCTCTGTAAAATGGGGATAAAAAGTTACCTACTTCAAAACATGAGAATTAAAGATGTGCTCTTATGTGTAAGAAGCATAACAATCCCTAAGAAAGGCAATGCCAAAGAATGCTCAAACTACCACATAATTGCACTAATCTCACATGCTAGTAAAGTAATGCTCAAAATTCTCCAAGCCAGGCTTCAGCCATACATGAACTGTGAAATTCCAGATGTTTTAGAAAAGGCAAAGGAACCGGAGATCAAATTGCCAACATCCACTGGATCATCGAAAAAGCAAGAGAGTTCCAGAAAAACATCTATTTCTGATTTATTGATTAAGCCAAAGCCTTTGACTGTGTGGATGACAACAAACTGTGGAAAATTCTGAAAGAGATAGGAATACCAGACCACCTGACCTGCCTCTTGAGAAACCTGTATGCAGGTCAGGAAGCAACAGTTAGAACTGGACACGGAACAACAGACTGGTTCCAAATAGGAAAAGGAGTATGTCAAGGCTATATATTAGCACCCTGCTTATTTAACTTATATGGAGAATCCATCATGAGAAATGCTTGGCTGGAGGAAGCACAAGCTGGAATCAAGATTGCCAAGGAGAAACAACAATAATCTCAGATATGCAGATGACATCACCCTCATGGCA
>SJYO01001058.1:0-100000 GCA_006410555.1 Capra ibex
GAGTGGCAGCGCACCTCTAAACCCATGTCCCTACTGTGAGGCTCACGCGACTAATGCGCACTCCGCCCGCCCCGGGGGAAGGAAGGCCTGTCCCTTAAAGGGACCGGGGGCCCGACCGTTGAGGGAAGACTAGTCCTATTTTCCCCAAGTGGGCCGAGCCCCTCGGTGTCTCGGGCGAGTCGGTCGCGAGGGCGGTCGGAAGGGCGGCGTCTGTGTCTGGCGGGCTCGACTCTGGGTACCGGGCTCGGCGCTTGCGGCGGCGGGCCGAGGAGCCGCGGCGCTACGACGAGGACGAGGACCACCGGCGGCCGGCCGCGCGTCGTCCACTCTGGGCCTAGGGGTCCCGCCCTGCCCCTGCCCGCCCACGGGCACTCCTGTCGGGGATTGGGTGAGACAGGAAGGGCGTCCCCGCGGGCACCAGTTGCTTGACGCGACGGTCACGGACGTCTGGCACGTCCCCTAAGTGGAGTTCTTGTAGGTCTCGCACTTCCACTGCGGGGGCCCGGGGGTGACGCTGGTTTGGCTTCAGTACATTCGCAGTGGAGACAACGACAGGAGCAGTAGTGGTGGGTGGCACGGCTACGGGGGTGGGGTAGGGAGTTTACCTGGGGGGCGGAGTGCATCTAAGAAGGAGGAGAGACGTCTCGGTGAGAGTTCTGACCAGTCCTTCACACAGAGTTGGGGCGGCGGGGGTACCAATTCTTTTAGTAGCTATTCTACGATTTGGTCACTCAACACCAAAAATAAGTAGCACACTGATCTCAGTAAGACGGACGACTTTCAATACAGTCTCTTCGGATCCTAATTCGACTTTCTTACTTTTTTTTAGTAATAAAGTCTCAATTTAAACGGTAATCCCAGTAATTAGACGAGACCACAGTCTTCCTGTGAAGGTGACGGAGGACCGGACGAACGAGAACCTCACACCCATTTACATACAAAGATTTTCTACTTCGGGGTCCCTAACTTAGGGACAGAGGACATAACATCCGTCTAAGAAATGGTAGACTCGGTGGCTCCTCGGGTTTTCCACTTCGTCTCAATCGGTTACTACGATTTTACGAAGGATATACAATTCCTTGTTTATGGGAAATGGAGCTCAAAAAGTACTCGAAGTCTGGACTCTCCATTTTGAGAACCCAAACCCAGTATACCTTGAGTCCGAACCACCACTTCGGTCCCTGAAAAGTCCCCTTACAGGGAGGGGGACCGGAGACGGTTGTGTCACGTTCGGATCTAAGGTGGGAAATGATAAGGACATTGGGGTCCCTTTCATGAATTAGAGAAATTCAGAGTTATTGTACCCCTTATTATCATTATCCATAAATTACCTCAAACGGTACACCGAATTCACTACAGTACGTACATGTAAAAATCGAGTTCCACCGTAATACAAGAGCGAAAAACTTTTATCATTCTAACGATCGTGTCTGAGGTACAAGGATTAATTTATCGTAAATCCTCGGACCGTAAAAGACAGTATGTCACGTCGTAACCAGATCCATCGTTGGTGTATCACGTCCCGACACTCCAGTCAAAAACCTCAGGATGATTGTCATTGGTAAAAGAGTAACGTCCCGATCACGGTTGACTAGTTCTCTCTACCTTCCTCGAAGAACTGATAACGTCGTCGGAGTCACCTTAACTTCATTTTCTTCTCTTTGTTTACCGAGGGTCCCGGTAGACCTGACACAAATTACATAAACCGACAAAGAATACTCTCAAGATAAATAAATGTAGACATAAATAAATAAATAAAAAGTTTCGGACACATAACTATAACATTATAAATTTCCACACTTACACAAACCGTCAAGAGCCATGACAATCAAAGTTTCAAATAAAAATACAATTGAGTTTCAATCAAGTTAGGACTGACAAATTAAACTTCTACTACACAAAATTCACAAGAAGTGAATAATTTGATAAAAACCCCTCTCCCATAAGGTGTGACATGATAGGTTATATCATTTCCGATCTCTGTCATCACCTCCCAAGTTCGTTTGTCTATCTAGTGCTAGTGACAATTACATCCCTTACACACATATACAAATGAAAAACATCTCTTTAACAGTCAACAATAAATAACTTTGTAAAGTGTCAGACATCAGTTGTAAAGACTACAACTTGGAAATGTTTACTGTTACTAGATTTATAGGGAACCTGTAAAATACAGAAGGAACATTCCGTATTACGGAACAAATCACACTCAATAGATTTACAAAGAGATACAGAACCTTATCTCTTCAAATTCATAAATAACTACATAAAAATATTTATTGTACTTTTATTTCGAAAAATGTGTTTAAAGAATGAATTCAAAGAAAAAATAAAGAACTGGAGAAAATAGGAGGGAGAACTTATGGGTCGTGAACCCAAAAGATAACGACAATATTGTTTAATAATGTTTAAGTCATCAAATTTTCTTATAAGAATAAGAAAATGTTAAGGCCTTCAGTCTTCTGGTTTTAATCAAGGTGACCTGATTCCGGTTCTACAGACGTAACGACGGAGTAAGACCTCCGTGATCCCCTTTTAGGTAGGGGAACCAGAAAAATCGAAGGTCTCCAGTAGACACAAAACATCGAATACTAGTAGAAGGACATAGAATTTCGGTAGTTGTACCGGAGAAGTTTAGAGAAAGGGATCCCGTGGTTTTAAACGGAGGGTGGTTTACACAGAGAAACAACCAATAAAAATTATTCGTCTTCCAAGTCTTTCCACAAAAAACATTGGAGATGGAATTGACACTACCCCTTTGTCACCTTTGTTACAGTCTGAATTAAAAAAACCCGAGGTTTTAGTGACGTCTACCACTAACGTCGGTACTTTAATTTTCTGCGAATGAGGAACCTTCTTTTCAATACTGGTTGGATCTGTCATATAAGTTTTCGTCTCTGTAATGAAACGGCTGATTCCAGACAGATCAGTTCCGATACCAAAAAGGACACCAGTACATACCTACACTCTCAACCAGACGCTTCTTCCGACTTGCGGTTTCTTAACTACGAAAACTTGACACCACAACCTCTTCTGAGAACTCTCAGGGAACCTGACGTTCCTCTAGGTNGGGACCCTAAAGAAACCTTCCTTACTACGATTTCGACTTTGAGGTCATGAAACCGGTGGAGTACGTTTCTCAACTGAGTAACCTTTTCTGAGACTACGACCCTCTCTAACCCCTGTCCTCCTCTTCCCCTGTTGGCTCCTACTCTACCGACCTACCGTAGTGACTGAGTTACCTGTACTCAGACTCACTTGAGGCCTTCAACCACTACCTGTCCCTCCGGACCACACGACGCTAACTACCCCAGCGTTTCTCAGCCTGTGCTGACTCGCTGACTTGACTTGACTTGACTTGGAATTGACGGATTTTCTTAAATCTATTTTTTGGACAAAAGTCTTATCTGAATCTTCTCTAGAGACGTTTCTTATACCCGGTCCCCACCACTCCGTTTGAGATTCGTCCTAGATTCTTAGTCCCAGGTGAAGCACAGGGTAATAGAGACGTACCACGTCGTTTATAACAAATAGTTTGTGACCGAAAAGATAAGGCTCCGTTCAACGAAGAGAGGGGCTTTCAGCGTATTGGTAACGAGGGTTGTAGAAAACAGAAACCCAATCCTACCATAAATTTCACTCCCGAAACCGATAAAACCACTCAATGAGTCAAAAGGACCCAGAGAGGGTACATCTATATAATAATTTGAAAACAAACTAAATAAGGACGACTAGACAGAGTACAGTTAAATTGATAATTTGGTCAGTCTTTTTGAATCTCTCTCCTTGTAAAGAAAGAGACTCTACCAAAGAAAACCAGGAAGACGAGACGGTGTAACGGAAGACAGACTAAGACTGAAGAGGATGAAGGAAAAAATACTCTTAGAAACACTAATATAGTCCGGTGGGTCCTATTTCGTTCTGCTAGAAAGGAACGTTCTGGGAATTGAATTAGGATAGACGTTTCAAGGAAAACGTTACGTTCCATTGTATGAGTGTCCAAGACCATCATGTTCCTATAGAAACCACCACCCCCCTCCCCCCAAATCAATGATTCAGGACAGACTGAAAACACTGGGGTACCTCGGATGGTCCAAGGAGACAAGTACCTTAAAAGGTCCGTTCTTATGATTTCACCCAACGGTAAAGGAAGAGGTCCATTAGAAGGACTGGGTCCCTAGTTTGGGTGTAGAGGACGTGACATTCGCCTAAGAAATGGTGAGCATGGTGGACCCTTCGGGATGTATAAGACAACGAAGGCATAAATCGAGGTCTATCAGAGGAAAATCTCAGTGTCACTTTCTATCTTTTAAAGGAACCGAGGACTCTTACATACCCACTACTAAAAATAGTTTTTCTCTCCATGTCATGTACGGTTCCACAGAACTTCGTTTTAAAAAAGGAAGAATTTGTCTAACTGTAAATTTGTTTTCGAGACGATATGAAAAATTCATCAGACCCCAGACAATACGGATGATTTGTACATTTACTAATGTCACCGATATTCAACAGAATACATCTAGTATTGTATTCATACAAGAGATACAGACGTAGAGGTAACGACAGGAGTTTATCCAAGTAGTCATGGTAGAAAGATCTAAGGTAAATATATACACAATTATATGATATAATCAAAAAGAGAAAGACTGAATGAAGTGAGACATATTGTCCGAAGTCCAAGTAGGTGGAGGAATATGTCACCCCCTTCCTCTCTCACCCTGTGTTACACTCTCATAGTAATTTTGTATATGTAATGGTACACATTTTATCTAGTAAAGTCAAGTCAACGAGTCAGAACAGACTGAGAAACACTGGGGTACCTGACGTCGTGTGGTCCGAAGGGACAGGTAGTGGTTGACGGCCTCGAACGAGTATGAGGACAGGTAGTTCAGTCACTACGGTAGGTTGAGAGAGTAGGAGACAGTAGGGAAAAAGAAGGACGGAAGTTAGAAAGGGTCGTAGTCCCAAGAAAGGTAACTCAGTCAAGAAGCGTAGTCCACCGGTTTCATAACCTCAAAGTCGAAGTCGTAGTCAGGAAGGTTACTATGGGTCACCCTTAAACGTTTGGTCTACGAGACACTGTTGGATATCCCCACTCCATCCCACCCTTTACCCTCCCTCAAAGTTCTTACTCCCCTGTATACATATGGATACCGACTAATCACAACTTCTTACCGTCTTTGGTTGTGTTATAACATTTCGTTAATACGAGGTTAATTTTTGTTTATTTAAAAATTTTTGGTATCCATACAATTGATCCTTTTAAAAAGTCGTTTTAAAGGAGAGAGGACAAGGGGGAATCTACCTTTAGAAACTTAAGGTTGTACCACAACGATTTCCAAATTGAAGGTCGCGTTGACTGTTTGGTAACCCATCCTTAACCGATTTACTCTCGTCTGAGCGTCCATTCCTAACTTCTCGTTCATACGTGACCCCTCTACGTCCCTTAACATGTCTTTGTCACAACTTTACCTTTGTGGTGGTCATTTCCCCGTGTCAATTATCTTCTGGAATATTATTTAGTCAAATTAGAAGGTACCCAGTTACAAGGTCCATTCTCTGTACCTGTCTGGTCAAGTAGGTCAAAGACCCATCTAATATTGTGTCAAGTGGGACGACGATTCAGGTATACTTTGACTTGACTAGACCTAGACCCAACACAAAACAAACATTTTATTTACGTTAATGGTACCAAAAACTCTCAAATCACTTTTAAATCACTCATCATTTGTATAAATGTTAATTTTTTCGATAGTTGTAAAACAACATCTCCTCCTACCTAACTTTCAAACTTCAGTAGTCTACGTTTGGTAATATTATCTTACCTATTTGTTCCAGGATGACATATCATGTCCCTTGATATAAGTTATAAGACACAATTTCACATTGTCTTTTCTTAAAATCTTTCTTACATATACGTACATATTGACTTAGTGAAACGACATATCGTCTTGAATTGTGTAATATTTAATTTTTATTTGTTTGTTTTAAATTTTATATTTTTGTTTTAAAACAAAACACAATCAATGTTTTAAACGAAACTCTACTAAAGAAATAAAAGTCTCCTGATGTCACCTTTGTTTCCAATTCATCTAATAGACAACTTAATAAACTGATTTAAGATGAAGGAATGAAAACACTGGATTTAAAATATGTGAATTACTGAAAGTAAGATTGTAAGAGTAGAAATAAAAAGATGGATTCGAGTACACTCATAAATAAAATAGTGGAGGATCTGTGTGGCCCTCTTCCGTTACCGTTAAGTGAGGTCACGAGAACGGACCTTTTAGAGTACCTGTCTCCTCGGACCATCCGACGTCAGGTAACCCAGCGTTTTTCAGCCTGTGCTGACTCGCTGAAGTGAAAGTGAAAAGTGAAAGTACGTAACCTCTTCCTTTACCGTTGGGTGAGGTCACAAGAACGGACCTCTTAGGGTCCCTGTCCCTCGGACCACCCGACGGCAGATACCCCAGTGTGTCTCAGCCTGTACTGACTTCACTGAATCGTCGTCGTCGTCGTCGTCTGTGTGGTCCTTTACAATCTGCACATAATGGTAACTAATACCAGAAGACAAACGTACCACGATATCCCTCGGACATGTGTTAAACATCAAATTTACGTTCAGGACCACGTTTGTACGAGTTAAGTCTCTAGTCTGAGAATGATCGATACACTGGAACTCGTGTAATGAATTGACGAATCTCAGATCTAAAAGAGTGAAGTAGAGATACTTTGAGACACGAGAGTACATAGTCTACTGAAGAACCAAGAGACTTTTGTGGTGAAGACAAAACCGAGTCCCAGAATGTTTATGACAAGAGAGATTGACCTTGTAGAAAGTCGAAGAGGGGTGGAGGAGCGAGTAAGTCAACGAATTAAAAATGAACAAAAAAGTCGAGAATCACATCTTTAGTGGAGGACCTCCTCCAAGAAGGACTCGGGAGGTTCACAATTACTCGATTACTTCACAAGGTTACGGATAGTAAAATAAAAGTGTAACGAAACGATCGCTATTCTTCACTCCTCTTCCCTTTAGTTGACTTAACGGGTTCTAATGTTTCGGACAATTCCCGTCTCGTTTTTGTGGTACGGTCCTCGTAGGAAAAGGAAAAGAAAGTGATGTAGACGGAATCATTCCGGTCGAGGTGGGACCAACGTGAGTCTAAGACACCATACGACTCTGTATTTTAGAGGTCTTTCTCAGGAAGACACACAAAGACCCACTCTGCGTAAAGAAGGGGTACTGTACCATTCAGTAGTACAGTAGATTCTGTAGGACTGACAATGAGGAACGGTCGAGGTGGTCAAAGGGAAGTGACCTAGTAGTCCACGATGCTAGAAATAGAACTGACTACAGATAGAGACGTAAAAGAGGAACGACGGTCACAATTGTTCATTGGTAACATTAGATGACTCGAGAGGACTCTAAAGTGTACGAGGAGACAAAAGGGTAAAACGAAATACTTGTTAAGTGAGACAACAGTTTTGGTCCCTGGGACGAAAGTGAAGTCTGACTGAGGAAAACGAAACGTAGGTTGACCCGAGAGAAGGACGGTAAAAGTAGGGGAATTGTTGAGAGTACACTTTGAGGAAGAGAGGGAAGGAATACTTTAACAGAATTAATACGGAAAGTAACCGAAGGTGAGTTGTTAACTGTATTGAAGGATTGATCAACGGGTCTAATCGGAGAGGTCAGTCAAAATAAGTGGTGTTTCACAAGTTTTCTCGAGTAGAACAGACCAGTAGGAAAATGAACTTCAGAAGTTATCGAGAAATAGTGGATATCGGTCATAATGACCCGAATCAACACATAATTAAACCGATCCGGTGGTATTGTTTCATGACATGGTATCTGACATACCGAATATGTCGTCTTTACAGAAAAGAGTCTCAAGACCTCCGATCTTCAGGTTCTATTTTCCTAAGAATGTTAACCAAAGGAGACCTCGGAAAGAGGAACCGAATATCACTAGTAGAAAAGGTACATACAATCGTACCAGAAGAGAGACATAGTAGACCCAGGCTTAGATGAAAAGAATGTTCTTGGGTCAGTAGTACCTAATTCCGGGTGGGAGTCACTCGAATAAAAACGGAATTCATGGAAAATTTTACCGGATAAAGGTATATTTCAGTATAAGACTCTATTACCCCTAATCCTGAAGTTGTAGCCCTAAAATCCCCCCTGTTTAAATCGTATATTTGTTCACCGAATGAGTAGAATAAGAAATGTTTTTAAGAATAATAAACATGTGTACTATTCGGAGTTTTGAATGTTTTGAGACATCAACCGGGTTCTTAACTGAGCCAGCAGAAACTCGGAACGTTTTAAATTATAGAGATTGTCTTTCTCTAGGTTTAAGGGAATACTAGTAAGATAGTGTGAATGAGTAAGACGACAACTAATAAGTTTTAGATATTGAACACGGTAGTTCATCCGTTTGACCAATTTGAACATGATAACTCATCCATTTGTCCAATTTTGAACATTTTTCGTTCTCTCAAAGTCTTTTTGTACATAAAGACGAAATAACTGATAAGGTTTCGGAAACTGACACACCTAGTGTTATTTGACATTTTAAGACTTTCTCTACTCTTATGGTCTTGTGGACTGGACGGAGAACTCTTTGGATATGCGTCCAGTCCTTCGTTGTCAATCTTGACCTGCACCTTGTTGTCTGACCAATGTTTATCCTTTTCCTTATGCAGTTCCGACATATAACAGTGGGACGAATAAATTAAATACACGTCTCATGTAGTACTCTTTGAGACCCGACCTTCTTCGTGTTCGACCTTAGTTCTAACGGCCCTTTTTATAATTATTGGAGTCTATACGTCTACTGTGGTGAGAATACCGTCTTTCACTTCTCCTTGATTTGTCGGAGAACTACTTTCACTTTCTCCTCTCACTTTTTCAACCGAATTTCGAGTTGTAAGTCTTTTGCTTCTAGTACCATAGGTCAGGGTAGTGAAGTACCTTTTATCTGCCCCTTTGTCACCTTAGTCACCGACTGAAATAAAAAAACCCGAGGTGTTAGTGACGTCTACCACTGACGTCGGTACTTTAATTTTCTGTGAATGAGGAATCTTCCTTTCAATACTGGTTGGAACTATCATATAAGTTTTCGTCTCTGTAATGAAACGGTTGTTTCCAGGCAGATCAGCTCCGATATCAAAAAGGTCATCAGTACATACCTACACTCTCAACCTAACACTTCTTTCGACTCACGCCTTCTTATCTACGAAAACTTGACACCACAACCTCTTCTGAGAACTCTCAGGGAACCTGACGTTCCTCTAGGTTGGTCAGGTAAGACTTCCTCTAGTCAGGACCCACAAGAAACCTTCCTTGCTACGATTTCGACTTTGAGGTCATGAAACCGGTGGAGTACGTTTCTCAACTGAGTAACCTTTTCTGAGACTACGACCCTCCCTAATCCCCGTCCTCCTCTTCCCCTGTTGTCTCCTACTCTACCGACCTACCGTAGTGACTGAGCTACCTGCACTCAGACTCACTTGAGGCCCTCAACCACTATCTATCCCTCCGGACCCCACGACGTTAAGTATCCCAACGTTTCTTAACCTGTGTTGACTCGTTGACTTGACTTGACTTGACTAACTTATCCATTTGACCAATATAAATCAGTAACTTCTTTTTGCATACACAAGTAGTATTTTTAAGTTTACCATTCTTTCCCAATATGTCAACTATTTTTTGTGGACTTAGAGAGGGAGAGTAAGTTCTAGAAACAAAGAGAAGGGGTCTTTTATGATCCTAATAGTTAGAAGACACACATCTACAGAACCTTTTTTATAAGACATCGGTTTCATCGTGCACAAATACGTAACACAGACAAGTACGAAGAAACAAATACCATTTGTACCCTCTATGGTACGTACGACAATACGTGAAACAAACGAAACACATTTTTATTCAAAACCACTGACAAGTTGAAGTTGTTCACAAAAATTTACAAAGGATCTCCATCTCTCTATACTCCCGAAGGATCCACCGTGATCACCATTTCTTGGACGGATGGTTACGTCCTCTGTATTCTCTACCCTAAACTAGGGACCAAACCTTTCTAGAGGACCTCCTCCCGTACCGTTGGGTGGGGTCATAAGAACGGACCTCTTAAAGTACAGTATGCCAACGTTTCTCAGTTTGTGTTGACTTCACTGAACTACGTGTACGTCTTTCTACGCACGATGTGATGAAATGACAACCTTACCTAGTAATAATCAATTCTTCAAGATATATCTGTATCAGTTCCAAGACGAGTAGAAAACGAAGAAAACGAGATTAATGACATACATTAAAGAAAGGGAACAGATTAACGTAACAGATGTAGGGTTTAAGACAATATATTATTATCACCAAGGTCTGTAGAACAGAGTTCAAGTCGGAAAGATAGATAAGGAAGATAAAAAGATGGTAATCCGTAATACAACTGGAAACTGAGGATAATATGTATATCCAACAATGACAACGATAAAAATTATAAAATCTTTATAGACAACCCCCTTATGAAAAGGTGGGAAAAGTAAAGAAAAATTTAACTTGATCAAGTTAAACGTGTTGTAAGGATCAGAGAGAGTAGGGAAAACTAAGACAAGTCACATCTTTATAGAACGGAATAAACCTCTTTTACTTAGTCCGTACGAGTTAAGAGGGTAAAGTGAGAACCTTCGTCTGGGGAACTGCACCCACTTTAGATAGACCAAGTCGTAAACGTCACTGAAACACTGACAGACGAACAAACATCATAAGTCAACCGTCGTAAAAACTGCGACAGAATAAATTCGACAGAAGGTTACAAAAGAAAATTAGTCATAATTTTTGACAAAAACTAAGGTAAACGGTAAGTAAACTAAAAAACGTATAAAAATCACAACTTTACCAAAGAACTCGAGAAATCGGGGGGGTTGTCACTTTCATGTTAGTATAACATAATTCTCGAAATTTTTAGATCTTACTCACGAATTAGGTAGAAATCGTTATTGATGTCTATTAAATTAGTTAACAGTCAAATAATTATATCCGTCTACCATACACGACTTATCAATAATTATTTTTAAATTTAGTGACATAAACATATAAGTGTTCATTTACGTTACGTGACAAACGGTAAGACACGAAATTCCGTACTAAGGATTTAAACGAAGAAAAACGTGGTGTGGTCAATTTTCGGTAATTATTTCTTGTGGTACCCCTACACGAAATGACAGAAGATTAAAATCTCCAATTCACAAAACATAGGTGAGTTTATACCATGGTCTTTCCACAGAATATTCTTGGTTAATTATATGATGTTAATAGACACATATGTTTATTGCTATGTCCATGTTTTTATTTTTATCACCAAATATTCTCATTTAGTGAGGGAAATAACAATAAACTATTTCATCATCTAAATTTGATTCTGTAAGTAGAAACCAAACACAATCCTTTCTATGACATGAAACCTCAACGAAAGTCCTTGACTTCATTGATAGTTAATAAAATTTAGTAAAGAAATCTAAAGAAACTTATATTGTACCACGATCACTATGTAGAATTTCACCGTTTTGACGAAATTCACTCAAAAAATACACATCAATGACCTTTGTCCTTACACATCCAATTTCCATAAAGACAATATCGATCTGGTCCGAATACGCACTTGGAGTTGAAATCTTTGTAAGATAATCTAACCACGTTTACTTTCACACTAAAGTCTGACACTTAAAATTTAGTAATATTGACCCGAGTGTGTGTAAAAATAATTAGTTTTATCCTTGGTAATTTTATTTGTATAAAAACGGTTACTCTTGTCAAATAAATAAGGACATCGTATTTTTATGTACGAAGCTCTATACTGTCTAAGAACTTTTCGTAAAAGATGTAGAACGACCAACACCTTCGTAAAAGGGACGTTTTTCAACAGGACAACCGACACGTTACACACCAGTCCGAAACAACACCTCTTCTTAGCCCGGGAAAGACAACTGGTTCTGGTCGACGTACGTAACATCAAAAGTCACGTAGAGTAGCTAAACGACTCGTATGAAGAGTCTGTGTTACTAAAACGGTCCTAAGTCTTTCGATAACACCTAGTCTGGCCGTTGTCCGGTTGTTTGTCACTGGTACTGTAAGAGAACCACGTTCAAACCCCTCCACAAAACCTCGAAGAAGAACCAGGTCGGTGACTCGATCAGTATCTTCCGACACCATATTTTAGGTGAAAGGTAGTGTACAGTGTTAGGTTAGTTCTTTACCAAGTAACGACAACGTACCTTATTCTCTTCTATGAAGTTTTACTACTAAAAAAATTTAATAATAAACGTCAGTCGAGTACTCCGTGGGTCGATAGTTCAAAAGGTGGTAAGGTTAAACGAAGTTTACGGTTTGTTGGAATCTTACCAGTTACAACTCAAGGAGTCGTTGAAGAACACATTGACATTCTCTTAGTCAAAGTTACTATCTCTCGAGAGTTGACTAACAACAGTTGAAGGTTACCGACCGGCGACACGAGGAGTAGAAGTTCCGAGAACAGAGGAAACGTTTTGAACAACTTAGTGGTGAGGTGACTTTTACACAATCGTCGGGGACCCAGTTCACATAACAACTACAACGGTCAACAGTGGTGACGAATACTGGGTAAAGTTTGAGTTTATTAAAGAACTTAAACGAAAAACAGATTGTATTAAAGGTATCAGATTTATATTTATATTTTATTTATATTTGATATTTATATTTTATTTGTCGTTCGTTACAGTAATGGTCTTTTTGTATTTCACTCTTTACACGTAATTTAATTACATATTGTATTGGTGTCAATAAATTCTTACATAAGGTTATAGTTTTCCGTTTAAAGTTGTTACGTTTTTGACGTTAATGAAAACCTGGTTGGATTGTCAAAACTCAAACTTTTTCAGAGTCTCGGAGTCTAAGATATAAATATTTTACTCTTCCTTTTGTCATCAAGATGAATTTGGGAATATTTCAACAACGTATATAATTTAAGTGTCATGACTTGTATGGACCACCTCTTCCTTTACCGTTGGGTGAGGTCATAAGAACGGACCACCCGACGGCAGACACCCCAGCGTGTCTCAGCCTGTGCTGACTTCGCTGAATCGTCGTCGTCGTCGTCGTCTTGTATGGACCTTCTATAATTCGAAAGTCATTTGTAATCACCTGTGTTAAATAAAAGTACATTAACGATTGTAAGTGTAATTGAGACAGGGGAGATAGGGGAGGTAGTCAATTTTAGATGTATATTGAGTAAACACGGTTTACCTAGAATTATTTTCTATGTATTAAGGTTGGTTCGAGTTTTGGATGACAAATAGTAGGTAAAGTAACACGGGAGGTGAATTAGTACTTATGTAATAACCATATACCGTTCCTTTTCGACTCACCCTTACGTACATGTCAAAGAAACCTTTATGTGGTATACGGGTTATACAAGTCAAATCAAGTCAGTCAGTCAGCACAGGCTGAGAAACATTGGGGTACTTGCCGTCGTGCGATTCGGAGGGACAGGTAGTGGTTGAGGGTCTCAAATGGGTTTGAGTACAGGTAACTCAACCACTACGGTAGGTCGGTAGAGTAAGAGACAGCAGGGGAAAAGAAGGACGGGAGTTAGAAAGGGTCGTAGTCCCAGAAAAGTTTACTCAGTCGAGAAGCGTAGTCCACCGGTTTCATGACCTCAAAATCGAAGTTGTAGTCAGGAAGGTTACTTGTGGGTCCTGACTAGAGGAAATCCTACCTGACCAACCTAGAGGTTATACATTTCTTTAAATTTTACACGAAGAGTAGTCTCTGAAAGGACAAATATTTAATATGAAAAAAAGGGACATTGTGTAATTTACCTCTAGCAAATCCTATTCCTTTTTTCTAAAACGGTAGGTGACAGACGGGGTCAAGGTCAACATTACTGAGTGTAAAAAACGAATTCTTTCAATCTCGGTGTTTTCCTGGTAAATTACACTGGTGAATTATGATATTGACAATAACATTAAAAATTTTAACTAATGACAAATTTTCATACAGTTTCTTGTAACAATTACATCAATACTTGAAAGATATGATACATTTTTCTAAGATAAATATGAAGTAAAAATACCAATTCTATCGTTTATCACCAATGTAAAATTGAAACACAATAAACACCAATGTTAGTTCATTGTTATTCTACATGTGATTTTAGAGACCCTGTCATGTGGGTTTAAAAATACCGTAAACCTAAACGTGTGACACTCTTGTCACTGTTATTATGAAAACTAAGAATAAGAGAAGGAACAAGAAAAGAAAGTAAGTCTAAAAGACATTGAAAGTTCAAAAGACATTAATTGTACATATTGAAATATTGGAAAAATTTTTTTTATTAGAGACCAATACAAATTGTAGATCTACTCTACTCTCAGTTTTAGTCCAGATGATAAATTTATGTATTTTCTTCAAAGCAGAGAAAGTGTTCATTATAAAAATAAAGGACATAATAATACCGGTCTTTTCTAAAATGGTTTAGGATGATTTTAAAGAATATGTAGAATATTTTTGAAAAGTATAAGTAATAAAAGATACTTAAATGTAAGTTACGAAAAATTATCCCCGAAGGGTCTCCACGATCACCATATCTTAGACGGACGGTTACGTCCTCTGAATTCTCTACTCATAAGCTAAGGGCTCAGCCCTTTTAGGGGACCTCCGCCCGTACCGTTGGGTGACGTCATAAAGACGGGTCTCTTAGGGTGACCGCCCGATTTCTGGTGACGACGACGACGACGATTCAGCGAAGTCAGCACAGGCTGAGACACGCTGGGGTGTCTGCCGTCGGGTGGTCCGAGGCGGAAGGGACGCTAAGAGGTCCGTTCTTGTGACCTCACCCAACGGGAAAGGAAGAGGTTGCGCACTTTCACTTTCACTTTCACTTTAGCGAGTCAGCACAGGCTGAGAAACGCTGGGGTACCTGACGTCGGGTGGTCTGAGGAGGCAGGTACCCTAAAAGGCCCGTTCTCACGACCTTACCCCACGGTAACGGAAGAGGCAGGAAGAGGTGATTTCCAGTGATCTCCCTCGGTTATAAAGTACTTATGTTTTCAAACCGTGACTAAAATCACTGGAGGAAAAGGTGACGACGACGACGACGATTCAGCGAAGTCAGCACAGGCTGAGACACGCTGGGGTATCTGCCGTCGGGTGGTCCGAGGGGGTAGGGACCCTAAGAGATCCGTTCTTGTGATCTCACCCAACGGTAAAGGAAGAGGTGATTTCCAGTGATTTTAGTCACGGTTTGAAAGCATAAGTACTTTATAACCGAGGGAGATCACCGGTTTAATTACCACCGAGTCTCCAATTTCACAGACGGACGTTACGTCCTCTGGACCCAAACTAGGGACCCAGTCCTTCTAGGGGACCTCTTCCTTTACCGTTGGGTCAGGTCATGAGAACGGACCTTTTAGGGCACCTGTCTCTTTTGACCATCTGATGTCAGGTACCCCAGCGTTTCTCACCCTGTGCTGACTCGCCGAAGTGAAAGTGAAAGTTGCACCCGCCCCCTACCCATATATCTATGACTATTCGAGTGATACGATATCTAGATAGATCAACTAGATAACTAGATAAGTATAGATAGATGTATATAGATATGTAGATTTCACGAAGAGTAACTCCTTACACCTAATGAAGATTCCTCTTAGTCTTTTACGAATTCGGGATATAGATCAGTTAAAATTGACTTTTTAAATGTATGTTATTTTACAAGGGCGAAATTCACACATTAAATTACTCAAAACTGTTTACTTATCTGACACATGGTATGGTGTTAGTTTTATATCTTGTAACAACAGTGGAAGTTTTCAAGAAAACATTGGAAAACCTCAATCGGTGTCTGTTCGTCATTTTTTATCTTTGACACCTTGTCTGTAATAACGGAACACAATTTGAAATACGTAGAGAGTGGGACTTTATGAGTAATAGACACCCAGAAGTATCTGTAAGAAATATTCGAACTACTTATAGGGAATAAATGTTAAAAAAACGCTCAAAATTTAAAACAAAAGTACCTACTTACAACTTAAGACAGTTTATAAAAAAAGATGTAGATAACTCGAGTAATGACAAAACAAAACAAAACAAAAAGTTAAACAACGATATCATTTAACTTAACTAACCAAGACTCACAACTTGGTCTAAATGTAAGGGTCCTATTTGGAGTGAACCAGTACTATCTAACGGAAAAACATATAACAAAATAATTTAAACGATCACATAAACTTTAAAAGACAACGACACAACAACTCCCTATAACCAGACATCACAGAACATTACTAAACTATGGTCCCATGGATCACGGGAATATTTACTCAATCCTTCAAAGGAAGGAGAAGACAAAAGACTCTCTAAACGCTTATCACAATGATAACCAAAGAATTTATAAACTCTCTTTAGTAGTCATTTCAGGTGACTTCTGATTTCTAAGAAACAGTCTTCTATTAATCATTGAACGAAAAAAGTACCTTAATAAGTTAAAATTTTAAAGAAAACCCCAGTTAAAAACTACTAAACACAAAAATTTCTTTAAACGGATAAAATAAATCCACCGGTTTATGTATACATTAACTCGGGATAGATGTTAGATTATTTAATCAGGAGATGTCAAAGTACTTTTGAATGTCTTCTGTACTCTGAGGACTTCTCTCTGTTCTTTAAACAATGTCGTTTTCGTCAATAGTCTTTACTGGATAGGTTTTTTCCTTTACTTCTTTTATCAAGGTAAATGTTATCGTGGTTTTTCATATTTTGTGAATTTTTATTTGGGTTGGTTCTTCCTGAAATGTGACTTTTAACATTTTACAACGACTTCCTTTAGTCTCCTCTGTATTCATCTACCTTTCTATGGTACACAAGTACCTAACCTTCTGAATAATAACGGTTTTATGGTTGTAATGAGTATCGTTAGACGTCTAAATTACGTTATAGATAGTTTCAGAGTTACGGTAAAAATCTCCTTCGTCTTTTTGGATAAGATTTTAAGTATACCTTAGAATTCCCCGGAACTCATCACTTTTGTTAGAACCTTTCCTTCTTTTTTCAACCTCCAGAGTATGAGAGACTGATTTTGGGAATAATGTTTCGATGTCAATAGTTTCCTACACTACCACCGTATTTCGTCTGTGCATCTTGTTACCTTCTCTTCTCTCTCGAGCCTTTATTTGGAACGTTATCTACTCGTTTACCATAGTTGGTTTTTTCATCAACGACCTCGTAATCGTAGTAACAAGGTAAAAGGACTCGGGGTGTATGATGTCCTACTGTACCTTCTGGTCTACTTCGGACTTACACGTCAGTCAGCCGACAACGTGGTGTCTACTTGAGACTCGAATTCCTAGAGTAGGGAAATTCCGTTCGTCATTCGTTCGTAAGAGAAACATATGTCCCTCAGTAATGGAGTAGCGAGTCTTAATGGTCGACGTACTCCTGAGTACTCTCTACCCCTTGACGGACCACCAGGTCACCGATTGTGAGGTACGAGGGTTATGTCGCCCGGACTCAGACGATCGTACGACGTTGATCTCGACCACGTCTATTTATTTATTTATAAAATTTATTTATTTATGACGACGATGACGACAACGACGATTCAGTGAAGTCAGTACAGGTTGAGACACGCTGAGGTATCTGCCGTCGGGTGGTCTGAGGGGGCAGGGACGCTAAGAGGTCCGTTCTTGTGACCTCCCCCAACGGTAAAGGAAGAGGTTACGCACTTTCACTTCAGCGAGTCAGCACAGACTGAGAATCGCTGGGGTACCTGACGTCGGATGGTCCGAGGAGACAGGTACCCTAAAAGGTCCGTTCTTATGACCTCACCCAGTGGTCACGGAAGAGACTTTATTTATGATCAAAGAAATTTATATTCTTTTATAATTTTTTTTTTTTCTGAGGACTCTTTACTGGGTCCATTTTTCACCAGTCCCAGATCAGAACTGTGAGTCGTTTTGTACATCCTTACTCTTATCCTTACGTAACGAGGGATATTACGAGAAAAGGAAATTAATCAGAATGTTCAAATAGTGAACATAACTAATTAAGAGTTTTAAGTGAAAACTATTTTAATTAAAGTACTCGACAAAAACAAAAGATAAATTAAATCGAGAATAGAAATCGAGACAACAAGAATAAAAAGATTAATCGTCTTCGAATCTGGTAACTAAAATAATTTAAAAATTAAAAATAAAATATAACCTCATGTCAACCGAATTTTATAACACAATCAAAATCTACATGTCGTTTCATTAATTCAAAATGTATATAGGTAAGGGTATATATAGTGATATCTGATAACTAATCTCAGGGGACACAATATGTCATCCAGAAACAACTAATAGATAAAATATATCCCATCATATAGGGTTTAAAGATCAAATAGGGAGGGGTGTAAAGAGGAAATCATTGGTATTCAAATAAAGGTTTCAGATACTCAGATCCATAGTAAAGTATACCCAGTCTTCCCGGTATAGTTTTTCAAATGTTTGTCATTCACGACTTCTCTCACACCTCTTTTCCCTTGGGAGGACATGACAACCACCCTTACATTTGACCTTATCGGTGATACGTCTTGTCATACCTCTAAGGAGTTTTTTGATTTTTATCCTGACGGTATACTAGGTCGTTAGTATGAGGATCCGTATATAGACACGAACACAAGAGTCCACGAGTCAACACAGACTGAGAAAACCTTAGGGTACCTGACATCGGTTGTTCCGAGGAGACAGGTACCTTAAAAGGTCCGTTCTTATGATCCCATCCAACGGTAAAGGGTGAAGTCCCCTAGAAGGACTAGAGTCCTAGTTTGAGAGTAGAGGACACAGAGGACGAAATCGTCCACCCAAGAAGATGGTAACATAGTGGACCCTTCGGGGTATAAGTATTTTTTGATATTTAGTTTTTCTTTGTACGTGGGGTTACAAGTAACGTCACGATAAATGTTATCGGTTCTGTACTTTCGTTGGGTTTACAGGTAGTTGTCTCCTTACCTATTTATTCTACGCTTTCACTTTCACTTTCACTTCCGCGAGTCAGGGTAGTCTGAGAAACGTTGGGCCACCAGACATCGGGTGGTCCGAGGAGGTAGGTACGCTAAGAGATCCGTTCTTATGACCTTACCCAACACCATGTACGTATTTTACCTTATAATGGGTTGGTATTTGTTACTTATTTAGGTACGGTAAACATCGTTGTACCTATCTGGATCTCTAATAATCTGGTAACTAAAATCTGGAAATGAGAAGAGATTTTATTCGTAAATTCCGATGGCTAAAGAGGTCTTCATGAAAAAATCGACGAAAGGAGTTTAAAACTATATAAGAGACAAGTAAAAGGGAAAAGTACAGAAGAAACAGGGTACCTAATAATAATAATAAAATTGGATGTCTTAGTTTCACGGAAACAAACTTAAAACTTACATGGTGAAGGATCTGATCATCGAAACCCGTTCAAAGAATTAAAAAAGTATCTAGTTTAAATAGTATACATTTTACTCTTAAGTTCTCCTAGAAAGAGTCTCTTAATAACAGTTCTAATTTACTTAGTTAGGTACATTTCCTGTTTACGGACCTTGTCTCATTTGGATGTCTTTGACAATCGATAATAATAACTATTAAAAATAATGAAATTTAAATTACTTACATTGTTAAGTATCTGTATTAGGACATAAAAATTTTGTCTGTTATATAAATTAAAAGGTTTAATACATAAAAAGTAAAACACGTGTTGAAAAAGATATAAAACGTAATGGGAATTTTTTAACTTTTTTGTTATGAATTAAATTCCCGTACTTTCATCAAGACAAAGAAAGAAGTATAATAGTGATCAGTCCATCATCCAGACTATCTAGAGACGTCAAAATTTCCTTTCATTGGAAAGTTATCGGTTTGCTTTGGTGAATAACAGATCATATTGAAGACGAGGGAAGACGGATGTTCAGAAAGTAAAACACTTTCTGTACGAGGAATCTTGCAAGAGAGACGATCCAACCTACGACGGACTAAGTTCAACTAAAAATGAGTTTATTTTCGTATTGAGTCAAGTAGAAGATGGTGTAGAGTCGCATTTTTTTCCGGTCAGACTAAAAATGAAAAATTTCCTTCGATGATTAAACAAAAGAGTGATGTTTAAGTGGTGTATTGTTTCCAAGGATCCATCAAATTCAAACTAGTATCTGAGGTCTTTTACTTACTGTCCAAAAGGAGAGGTTTCACCTTTACTATTGTATCTCGTTATCTTTAAGAATCCAGGTTCGGAACAAGTCGGTCCAGAGGGAGGAGGGAGGTGTGTGAGTGTGAACAGAAAGAAAGAGGACTAGAGTCCTCTTTCCATAGGGTTCCAGAGTGATTCCCTCTGTCTTAGACATTATAGGAACGACGAAATTTACTTTACTGGTCATCGGACCCGTCGACGCCCCCGTCTCGTTGCCAAACCCTCTTTCCCTCGAACGACGAACTTGACTAATCAAATCTGCGAAAGGACAAAGGAGCGATACCCGTGTAGTAGTCGCACGGGTCACGTTCTCTTTGGTGCAGCGGCGGTCCGGTAAGGAGTTTGAGGACGGAAGGCTGCGTGCACGATCAGGTCGGACCCCGAGCCCAGGAAGTTGGGGCGGGGGCCGGGACTTGAGCCGAAGATCGGGGCGGGGACGTTCCACGGGGGCCCTTGGGAGCCGACCACCCTGAGCGAGAGGGCGGCTCGGCCCACCCCCGCCTCAGGCCGGACCGCGACACTCCTGGCCTCACCGCCTCCACCGCGGAGACACTCCCTCGGCCGTAAGCGCCGGTACTGTCACCACCGAGCGCCAAAGACCGACGAGGCGCCGGCGGACCCGGCTCACAGCCGCGACTCGGCTTCGCGCCACAGCGGGAAGCGCCGCGGTCCTGGCCGCCCCGTCCGCAAGGCCCCGAAAGCCTCGCCGCCGCACTCCATGCTCGCGAGGGCCTGCGAGCTGGAGGAGCCCAGGCCCGCGAGGGCCCACGCTTCGGTGACGGACGCCCTCCCCGCCGGCCTGCGGACGTCGACCGCGCCCGCTTCGGAGCGCGCACACTGGGCCCCGAGGACCCGTCGGCGCGCCGCCCCGCCCCCGCTCCGGATAGAAGCGAGGCTTGAACCGGAACGTCCGGTCCGGCCGACCAGCGCAGGCGGAGTTTAGTCCGTCGAACCTACAAGAGACACGAGTGACCTTGCAAGGTAGAAGCGTCGTCCACGTCAACTCACTGACTTCTTCTGGAAACTCTGGGTCTCTTTTCCCCGGAATTTTTGTGCACCAGACGAACAAACTTCGTAAACAAACCAAAACCAACACCGACATAAAGCATTTGTTTCCTCATCCGTTACCGGTCTACCAAATCTCAAATACTCAAAGAAACAACCACCATTATGACTCCAGAAAAGGTCGAGATGTTAAGAATTACTAAAGTGTTTTAGTCTGTAATTAGAACTGAAAAGCCATAAAGAGACCTACCGCGAAGGGTTTACAGACGTCAGAATCTAACTGTACTAGTTAGAATCTAAGTGACGTAGAGAAACCTGAAACAACGACCGATCGTCTAACGCTCATCCAAAATTGACAAGACATGTTTACCATGCGAAGCAGGCAGGCAATGAACATCGATAATATGTTTGAATCTAGATTCTTCGATTCTTATTAAAGAAAACTGGGTCTCGATCACTCAGGTAAAAAAAAGTCCGAATGTCCCTAAAGTCATTGTAAGACATTGACGTCAAAATGCACCGGTCTCTAACACGGAATGAGCAGAGAAACATCGGGGTACGGGTCGTGATACGGCCCTTCTTTCCTTTCTAGTCACTACTCCTTTGTATCACCGACGAATAAATTGAATTTAACTAATTGAGAAGTAACATATATAAACCTAGGATCAGAACGCACTAACTTCATTTTTTTATTTTTAAAGGATATCCCAAATGAAACCTGAATCAAACATTACTGACGACAAACAGAAGGTCTC
Organism: Capra ibex; assembly: GCA_006410555.1. Lineage (NCBI taxonomy): Eukaryota > Metazoa > Chordata > Mammalia > Artiodactyla > Bovidae > Capra > Capra ibex. Next base: position 22,003 of record SJYO01001058.1, read on the forward strand.
TTATACACTCTTTTTATTATTACTGAGTGTCAAGACTAACACCTTCGAGAGTACCACAGACTTTTTTTAATGGTCAAAAAAACCTATGTTTGAGACGTTGGATCCTTTTTGTCTAAGACATCTTAAGAGAAACGTAATGTCTTAACTTCCTTAATACGTGGTGTCAGTGTGATAAATCTATTGATAAACAACTTAAACTCAATAAAATCCCGAAGAAGGGTCTCACTTCTATTGGAAAAAGTTTAACACATTCAACCAATTAAAGGGAAACAGTCTACCACATTTATCTGTTGGGGTAGTAGGACAGAAGAGGTCCATAGTTATGTGACTTACTCTTGGTATTGTCGATTTTCAGATAGAGTAACTTCGGTGAACAACAGTGTGTGTGTACGTGTATGTGTGTACCTATTATGTCTCGAAAAATTTAACTTAAATACCAGAAAATATTAAATTTTATTAACCTTATTAAAACCTTTCGATAAAAATTACATTTATTTCTTCACAAAGAAAGTTGAGTCGACGTAAGTCTAATATCGACATATCTTTATTCATTATGGAAACTATCCAAAAATAAAAAAGTTCCGTCGTGATCAATCCAAACCTATCGACCGTAAAACTGTAGGGGAACAGTGATTCATGGTACATACTTCCACTTCAACCGACATTCCAACTATTTGTGGACACCTGACTACCCAGAGCCCACCCCTCTTTAGGCCTGTCACACAACTACGAGTAACCACAGAGAAAAGAGAAGATCCTGGTCGTCTCTCTTCTCTAAGGTAGAAGGTCTCCAGCGGTGACAGACGGAGGGGTGAACAGGGGTAGGAGCCAGTAGAGAAAATTGTGTAATAACTGGTCTCTACATAATTATACAGAAAACAATGGGTTTACAATAACTGACCTTTATATAGTTATAGTGAACTATTGTTTAACGACCGGTGTTCACAATCACAGACGTTTTTAGGGGGCCAGTTATTACTCAATTATACATCACTGTGTAATCAACACATCAATAAGTATCACTTACACCAAATTTAGGATGTAATAGGAGAACTGAACTTTAAACTCGGAATCACAAAAAGAATGACGTCACTTAGAAACTCAAACTACTTGAGAAAGGGATTACTATAACTGACAAAAGAAAAAAAATTATACTTAAATAAACAAAATTAACCTCCGATTAACTGACAAAAGTTAATTGTCTAAATAATGGTCAAAGAACATATCTCGGAGTTTACTTTGTTTCATAAAAACTAACAGAAAGTATAGAAACCGATTAATCTATGAATATTACCTTGTATATTTATGAAAAAATCATCTCTTAAAGTTCTTTATCACAAATTGTCTTAAACTTTTAATGTTTTAATAATAAATAACAATTTATAAATTAGAGTCTTACCAAAGGGAAATTTTAAACGTCACTCAAAAAGGGGGTAAATGAGTACTATTTTATCTAAATAATTAACTTTCTTTTATATAAATTTACAGTTCCTTTATTCACTTATTCGGGGAAGATAAACAATGTCGAATAACAAAGAACTTTACTTAATGGATTTTTCGGTTTTTCAATGTTTATTTTTTAAGAACCACTGATTTAAAAGGGTTAAAACGGAACGACACACTCTTCAAATGTTTAGTTTTACACGAACCCAACATTTTGTAGTGTACTCAGACCGCGTCACAAAAATTCACATACCTCGGCCCGTCGTCAGATAGGGTAGACCTCCGTTTCAATGTCTAAAAATACAATTACGGTAAGAACTCCGTCTAAAAACCCATAGGAGGTTGTCTCCGAAGGGGTTTGGTACGAAATGATGTAGTTGAGTAATTAAAAAAATTTTATTTTTTGGATATAAAAACCTCGATCATTCTCTATGACCGAATACAATACATTTATTAGTACAGAATATCCTGAAGGGACCACCGAGTTTACCATTTCTTAGACGGACGTTACGTCCTCTGGGTCCAAGTTAGGGACCCACCCCTTCTAGGGGACCTCTTCCTTTACCGATGGGTGAGGTCATAAGAACAGACTTCTTAGGGTACCTGTTTCTTCGGACCGTCCGATGTCAGGTACCCCAACGTTTCTCAACCGGTGTTGACTCGTTGATTGATTGTGGAAGAAAGTATCTTACCTATCAAAATTATTAAAATTTTTCTTTTTAACATATACATGTGAACAAACAAAAAGAACTCTGGGAGAAAAGATCATAAATGAGTCAAAGAGACAGACGATATCTTAACTAAATTTCTAGTAAAATAGGAGTACACTTCGAATTTCTTGGGTCTGAGGTCAATCATGGTAATGACTTCGACTAAAAGGTACCTTAATAAAGTTGGTTCTCTCTCAAACATGATTACCGATCGTTCCCGTCAAAGAGTTTTAGTGTAAAATAAAACGACCTTAACACTAAAAACTCAGAATTACGGAATGGAGAGAATTACTGTTACTCGATACTATCGATAGACCAATGTCAAAAATAAAGATTCGTAAATAACCACCACCAAACCAGTGATTCAACACAGGATGAGAACACTCAGGTACCTGACATCGTCAATACAGTAAAATTTAAATCTTGGATTTACGAAGTGGTAAATATACCAGAATATAGAATCAAAATATAGACACGAAGTCGACAAGTCTTTATTATACAAGATTACATTACAGAGGTTTTAGTTCAAAAGACTAATTTTACCTAGTTGTCCATTTGTCTCTTTTAATTATGATTAGAGTCTGGAACAATCAGTACTAAAATCATTATTAGATCGTTAAAGAAATTACTGGGTTTAGAAACAAAAAGTCTACGAAACATCAATATAATAAGAAAGTACAATTATGGGACGACGACGACGACGACGACGACGACGATTCAGCGAAGTCAGCACAGGCTGAGACACACTGGGGTATCTACCGTCGAGTGGTCCGAGGGGGTAGGGACCCTAAGAGTTCCGTTCTTGTGACCTCACCCAACGGCAAAGGAAGTTACGTTCTTTTACTTTCACTTCAGCGAGTCAGCACAGGCTGAGAATCGCTGGGGTACCTGACGTTCGGATAGTCCGAAGAGGCAGGTACCCTAAAAGGTCCGTTCTCATGACCTCGCCCCACGGTAACGAAAGAGGCCAATTATGGGATCAATCTACTATTTTCATCCTTGTTTCTTTGGGTCGTCTAATGGAAGACACTAGCGTATGAAAAGTACCTTAAGGTACCTCGAGTTACTTCTAAAAATTTTTATCAAACCAAATCCCTACTAATTCAACATCTTCCTACGAATTTCTACATCCTCCGACCCACTTTTGACTTGACCGGTTACTCACCCTATTTAATTACTAATCATTAATCACTCTAAATGATAATTCACGTTAGACCTGTTCTTTTTTTAGTTGACTAAACACAAGTCTTACCCTATATTATGTTTGGATTTAATCAAAGTTTCTTCTGGAGTCCAAACTATCATAGGTTCTTCAAAATATGTCGACGAGGACAATTATAGTATCCATAAAAGACACAACGGTAACAAAAACAATTGTAAAATAACCGACATATTATAATGTAATTCAGTTCACCGGAATTAAATGGATTGGTAAAACGACAACCAATTACAGATCAGGAACTTTATACTTTATTAAGTGAGAGTCTACGTCCAGTACAAGGACAGTTGTAGTAGTATGGTTGGTCCAAACAAGTGAATTACTAGACTTGAGATGAATCCAAAGATCTTAATAAGAGTAATCTCATACGGAGATTGGTTCCCTGATAAGTTTCTAAACAGTAAGATTTGACTCCCGTATAATATTAAAATTTTATCTACAAAGGAAAAGGGTGAAACCGATAAATAATTGAGACGTTACTTATAGTAGAACGAAATTCGTTAGGTCAACATAACAACTTTTTATTTAAGTATAATTATAAATTACAAAGGAATGAGACACAATTTGTAAAACGACTCTAAAAAGTGCATATCAAACAGGAAGTTAGGAGTATTGTTGACTTTCTTCATCTGTGATAATGATAAGGGTTAATTGTCTAATCCTCTAACTCTGAATTTCTTTAATTTATTGAACAGGTACTATTGTGTCACTTATTTACCACTTCTGTCTCAACCTTTTACGTACTAGATAGGTCACGTAAAGAGATATTCGTTAAATATTTAAAGGGATAACGAATAGTAGCAAGACTTTTAAGAATCATTTAACGTCTTGAAAACACTTAGTTCTGTGGACTAAAACGTATATTTGGAATTTTTGACACAACAGTCTAAAGAAATTATGTCCCATAGAGAAATGAACCCTTAGGTACCTATCTTAAATTCCTATGGATTTGAATCTACCAGTGATTAGGGATGATTTAAATCGTAAAAGAAGTTAACACTTACAAACGGAGTTTGGTGTCGTTATCCTCATGTTAAATATTATAACGGTCTTTTTTATGTCCATATAATTATTGTGTCAACTACGTCTCTAGAGTTTTGTATATATGTGAGTGGTCATGAGAAACTATAATACCATCATTAATCTGAACGGTGATCAACAAAATAAATTACGAAAAATTTTTTTATAAACTATTGTCATAAAGTTATTTTGACCAAAAGACATTTGATACATAAAATACAATTTGTAAATTTTTTTTAACAAGACTCTTCTACATGTACCCTAAATTGTTTGACGGGTTCACAAGAGTATCATGTTTCGAATCGTATATTCTAAAAAAAAGACGTTTTCAATACCTATAAATCCACCAACAACAACTCAGTGATTCAGTACAGGCTGAGAAAACGCTGGGGTACCTGACATCGGGGGGTCCGAGCAGACAGGTACCTAAGAGGTCCGGTCTTATGACCTAACCCAACGCTAAAGGAAGAGGTCCCCAAATCCAACAACGACTACAAGATGGAATGTCCAATCTCCAGACTTCAATGTTTTGACTTACTTTCTTAGCATGTATTACCTTTCTTAAACGAAATGAAAAATAACTGAATACTTTTATATTAAGGAAATGAAGTGTCACATTCTATCGTAAACCCTACACTTTATTTTACAAAAAAATTTTTGAAATTTGAATTGTAAAGATTTATAATTAAATGACTTTTTATTTAAGTGAACGAAACTTTCCGAGGGATCATGATCAATCACTAACCAAAATAAGGTATATATTAAAACGGGACCAAGGGAACTCAAACAAAACAATGACAACAATTAAACTTGGGGGTTTAGAAGTTTAAAACGGGATTCTATGTTTCGTAAATTTGATACGATCCTGGACGTCTCTATAAAATTAACGAATACTGACATAATCCAAAAAAGTAGAAGTATCTAGTATTTTGTCAAATAATGTCGAGATTAATTTCAACACCAACTTTTACTCTAATTTTATATCTACGTCTTCGTTCTACAGTTCATATGTTTAATTTATGTGACAACAAACACTCACCTGAAACTAAATGATAAAACACTTTCTCATAAAACTATGTGTTCTTTTCATCACGAAAAAAGGGGGAGGATATATGATGAAACAAAATCGATTAATTTGTGAATTAAATCAAGATCCTTGGTATCTAATCCTACCAACATCAAATAAAAGACTTTTCACTTATCCATTCACCTGTTCAAGTATCTTTGTTGTCATTTACAACTACTAAAAAACAACAACAACAAATCAACGATTCAATACAGTCTGAGAAACACTGAGGTACCTGACATCGGGTGGTCCGAGGAGACAGACACCCTAAAGGGTCCCTTTTTATAACTTCACCCAACGATTAAGGAAGAGGTCCCCTATACGGGCTGGGTCCCTATCTTCGGTACAGAGAACGTAATCGCCCATCTAAGAAATGGTGACTCGGTGGTCCCTTCGGGACTACCGAAAAATCAGGGTATAATGAAGACCAAGAGACTTATAAAGAGGTAGATAATGAATTGTCTTCGATCCTCTCGGTAAAAATGTTTACTCAGTTAGCTGAGAATCAGTTTCGATGAATATATTCCAGTTGTCTCTGATAAGGGTAATATATGTACTCCTTTAACGTACGGAAACTTTCGTCAATTCATTGAACCGGTCGAAAATTCCCACTTGTCCCGACGGAGAGTCCTGAAGACCGAAACTCATTAAACATTACACAACACGACGGGCTGACGATTGAGAGGAGGGACCGAGGAGGTAATACTGTATAAGAAAGGATTACTTCCCTGAAAATCACGATCGACTCGTAATCCCCCTCTTATTTGACGACTTTTCCTCTCGAGGAACAGAACGGAAGAAACCCCCACTGAACGTTTCAAGGATGGAAACGTCCTTTACAGTGGACTCGTTCATTACTGTCCCACGTAACACACTTTCTATAGATTCCCAGTTTAACTGAAGTGAAGACTAAACACAATTACCGTTACAGTGACATATTAAAAAAATACTTTAGTGTAAAAATTCTCCATTTTTTCATTCTAGTGTGAGTTCATGACGAAAATTCTAAGAACAATTTACTCCCGATGAGGTAAGAAGATTCCCTAAGAACGGGTGTCATCATCTATATTACCAGTAGAGTTAATTTAAACGGATAAGAGCAGGTAAAATCAAGTGACTACTACCAGTAAGAACGGTAGAGGACTAACTGGTGTAGGTTAAATGGAACTAAGTACCTGGATTATCAGGTCCAAGGATACGTTAAAACAGGAAATATCGGAGTCTGAAATGAAAGTGGTGGTCTGTGTAGGTGTTGACTCGTAGTAAAACCGAAACCGGGTCGACGAAGTAAGAAAGACCTCGAAGATCATTAACGGGAGACGAGAAGGGATCATCGTATAACTTGTGGAACACTGGACACCCCGAGTAGAAGACCACAGTATAAGAAACAGAAAAGTATAACAAGCACCCCAAGAACACCGTTCTTATGACCTTACCAAACGGTAAGAGAGGAGGTCAACCGATTCAAAACAGTCTTGAGAAGTGACTGTGCATGAGTCACTTTTTGTCCTCTAAGTAGTTTTCAAGAAGGGTGTTTAACCCTATGAAACTTAACCCTAATTTCTACATAAATAAATGATTCCGTCGGTATTTGTTTCATGACGTTTGATCTACCGAAACATCTCCTCCCCTATGAGAAGAGAAAAAAGAGAGTCAAGAAACTCGACCGTTAACTTTACTCTCTTCCGTCTAATTGGGGGTTTTTATTTTTATTTTTTACATAATTGATATATACTCCTTAAATGTATTTGTACTTCTTAGGGTTTCTGTCCTTTCTACTCCATATATGTAATAAAACCTGATTCCTCTTCTTCCATTCACAGATCCTGAAGCTTCTCTTCCATTAAGTGTCCTTATACTTTTCTCAATTACAAACCACTTGTTTACAAACGGACCGGTAGATCTCTGTCTCCCTGTACCTTGAAACTAGTTTGGTCGGAATGATCCAAGGAGGGACGGGTGGTGTGGATCAAGTATGAAATCATACCAATAGACACCACTGTCGAGGAAGGACCTTGACCTTAAGGTTAAGAATTTCAAGAGAATCCGTAGACCCTCTTCAAGTTTCCAAAGTAGGGTTTAGAAGACCCGGAACCAACAAAAGTCGACCTTTATTAGACGTACAATCTCACAGTGTAGAACCCCGTGGGACGGGACTTGTAGTAGTCAAATTTTGTTGTCGTTGAATAGGAGTGTAAACATCTCCGGTCCTCAGACTTTAGGTCTTTTAGGTGTCTTGGTATGAGAGAACCGGACCGTTAGGAACCGAAAGAAACCGAATGTTGACATACTAAGACTGAAACACGGATATCGGTACACCGGTAGAACGGAGACAGAAGTGCACCGTAAGAGAGACAGAAAAATATTCCTGTTTTCAGTATAACATAAATTCCAGTGACTTGAGGTCACACTGAAGAGGACGTCGAATTAATGTAGACGTCTACGGAATAAAGGTATATGCTAGTGTCGGCACCCATAGTCCCTAATCCCAAACTTGTATAGAAAACCCCCTGTGTTAAGTTGGGAGTCGTTATCTTAAAGTTTTAAAGAAGATATTACGAACTCCGCAGTAACAAATTAATCGAATCATGGAGGAAAACCTCCTTTCCCCATGTAAAGATAACATTCGAAACAAAAGTCATAAACGTCAAGTGATCTACAAAGTTTGGACTTGAGGAGCAAGACGGGAACAGACCGAATAAAAAAACTTATACAATTATTAAGGGTCATCTAAAACTTGTTTTACGTTATGAAAGACCGAGTAAATGTTTTATATAAAAATTTGTGAACAAAAATTTTAGTACATCCGTCCGTCACTTCTCTCATGTAAGACGACACTACTTTATTAAAAAACATAAGTTATGTTTGGAGAGGTGTTATCGAAACATTAAATCAACATTATTGACTCGAATACACATGTTATAAACAATTAAACAATAGTTAAATATGAAAACCCGAAAGAGGTACCGAGTCGTCGATTTCTTAGACGGAAATAACGTCCTCTGTGTCCTCTATACCCAAGGTAGGGACCCAGTCCTCCTAAGGGACCTCCTCCTTTACCGTTGGGTGAGGTTGTAAGAATGAGAACCGTCCGATGTCAGGTACCCCAGAGTTTCTCAGGATCAACCATCTAACATACGAACAAACGTATGAATACCTATGTACGGGGTACTGGTCAAAGTTCGCATATGTGTACGGAGTATCCAAAGAAATATAACTTTCACAATTACGTTCAAGTGTACAGACTACGTGTTATCCTAAACCCTCATCTCCTTCCAAATGTCGTTCCGTTACGTTCCTCTACACATCAAGTGCGGGATTTTTCGACGTTCCAGGGACTTCTCAAAGTCGTCTCGTGAAAATTTTCGGTTCACTCCCTCCCCCTCACAGAGTCCCAGACACTAGTCGAATACGTGTTAAGAGACTAACCGACTACTACTCCATCCTTTCACCAATAGAGTCCCCAATTGTAATAACCAGGAATCTGAGGACCACCGGACCCCGATACACAAGTAGTAACAGTTTACCAATTGTAGAAAGTAAACAATCGTACTCCCTCCAAAAAAAAATGTAGACGTTTTGTCGAGTCCTTTACACGAAGTTTTCTATACCCCCTTTCAGACAGGACCCTTCCGGAGTACCCTAGGACGAACCAATGTCTCCATCAACTGGTGAATAGTCCTTATAATCTTACCCCTAAAAATGAAACTTTTACTACCCCCACATTTAGTCACCGAGAATTGACTCCAAACCGTCTTGATGAAATATCTCCAAAATCAATTCGGGTCATTCTAAAAATTGAGATCGGATATCGCAGAGTCTTTCAAGGACCGTTAAGGAATCGGTTAGACCGAGTTGACACTCAGGACAACACAAGACATTTTGTTTAAAACAGTCTCTACTACTTGCAAAAGAATTCTCTGTTCTTCACATTCAAGATCTCCGTTTCTACCAAAAGTGTAATCTTAGTTCTTGAAAGGTAGCTTTCATTGACATTTTATTCACTTTTCAGTTTGGTATGTGACCACTATGAACTATGTGTCTATATTGACTACATCTGAATTTTTTGTCTGTATCGGACTTTCAACTCTCAATACAAAATAAACCGTCTTTAAAAATCATGAATTAGGACCCTCCGTCATAGTAGAATTCATAGGGACTCTCTTGACGAGGTTCCTCCACCTCCCCCCTCAGTCCAATATATCTTCAAACTTTGTTTCTTGTTCATCAGACTTGTAGTTTTCATAAAAACACTTATTTTTTTGGTCAATAGAGTTCAATTCCTCAACTTGTGAAAAGATACATACTCTTCTACGTTCTTAGACCCAAGTGACTTTAGTGAGGAAAGTTTACGTCGAGTCGATAGACCCCGGTCGGACGACCCTTAGAAGTGTAAGACCAAGGAACCACGAGTGGTGTCTCTCACCGACGCAACACCAGACTACCGACGGTCTACCGTGTCCAGAAGAGGGAAGACTCACCGGACCTCCTGACCTTAGGGACTACTGACACTGTAGGAACAAATGGCTATACCGTCCTTTATGAGGCAAAGAGTGACAATGCTCTAATCACAAGTCTTACGTATTTATCGATGATGTTTAATCCGTGTCGATTATTAGGTAATCTTTTTACCAGTTATCTCTACTTGTCACTTCACTTCAGTGAGTCAGCACAGGCTGAGAAACGCTGGGGTACCTGACAACGAATGTCCCGAGGAGACAGGTACCTTAAAAGGTCCGTTCTCATGACCGTACCCAACGGTAAAGGAAAAGGTCTCTACTTGTCCGTGGGGCATTTTCTCCTTAAGGTCTACCGGTTATTTGGATATTCAGTAAGTTGGACATCATTAATCCCTTTGTGTATAAATTTGATGTTGTTTTACGGACGGTAATTTGATTACACAGTACATTTTTGAAACTGTTAGAGTTCCTTCATCTTTAAGAATCTGTGATGAATGACCACCTACATACTTGATCACGTTGGTGAAACTTTTATTCCACCGTATTTGACTTATGTATATTTACATAGGATATTAGATCGTTAGGGTAAGGACCCACATTTGGAATCTCTCTCTCATACAAAATATAAATATAGTATATATTTACACTCTATATATTACATCGAGTATATAACTATATGTAATACATAAGATATATATACAATATAATGTAGTATATCATATATTATACATACTATAAAGATTACAAATCTCTATGTTTGTAATCAAATTTACTATTTCCTTTCGTTACCTTAATATTTGAGGTTAAAGTCCTAACACAAATTGAGAGATCCTCTTCTATTCCAAAACTATCCCCTCCCAAAGTCATATGTGTTAACGTCACTACTACTATTATAAAAAAAAATTGACCCATCATTCCAACAATTAAAATGATAAAGAAGAATACAAAGTATGTATAAAACGTAAATAAGTGAAAATTAAATTAAGTCCTAGACAAAACTATGGTAAAATTCTATCTTTCTATTTATAGGTCTTATGATGGATAGAGTGACAAAATAAGTCAGTCAAGTCAAGTCAGCGAATCAGTACAGGCTGAGAAACACTGGGATACTTGGTGTTGTGCGGTCCGAAGGGACTGGTAGTGGTTGAGGACCTCAGATGGGTTTGGGTACAGGTAACTCAGCCACTACGGTAGGTTGGTAGAGTAGGAGACAGCAGGGGAAGAGGAGGACGGGAGTTAGAAAGGGTCGTAGTTCCAGAAAAGGTCACTCAGTCGAGAAGAGTAGTCCATCGGTCTCATAACCTCAAAGTCGAATTTTTAGTCAGGATGGTTACTTGTGGGTCCTGACTAGAGGAAATCCTACCTGACCAACCTAGAGGAACGTCAGGTTCCCTGAGAGTTGTCAGAAGAGGTTGTGGTGTCAAGTTTTCGTAGATAAGAAACCACGAGTCGAAAGAAATATCAGGTTGAGAGTGTAGGTATGTACTGGTGACCTTTTTGGTATCGGAACGAATCTACCAGAAAACAACCGTTTGATTATAGAGACGAAAAATTATACGATAGATCCAACCAGTATCGAAAGGAAGGTTCCTCATTTGTAGAAAAATAAAGTACCGACGTCAGTGGTAGACGTCACTAAAACCTCGGGTCTTTTTATTTCAGTCGGTGACAAAGGTGACAAAGGGGTAGATAAACGGTACTTTATTACCCTGGTCTACGGTACTAGAATCAGAAGACTTACAACACGCAATTCGGTTGAAAAAGTGACAGCAGAAAGTGAAATTAGTTATCCGAGAAATCAAGAAGAAGTGAAAGACGGTATTCCCATCACAATAGACGTATAGACTCCTATAACTATAAAGAGGGCCGGTAGAACTAAGGTCGAACGTAAAGGAGGTCGGGTCGCAAAGAGTACTACATGAGACGTATCTTCAATTTATTCCTCCCACTGTTATATGTCGGAACTGCATAAGGAAAAGGATAAACCTTGGTCAGACAACAAGGTACAGGTCAAGATTGACAACAAAGGACTGGACGGATGTCCAAAGAGTTCTCCGTCCAGTCCACTAGACCATAAGGGTAGAAAAAGTCTTAAAAGGTGTCAAATAACACTAGGTGTGTCAGTTTTCGCAACCGTATAAAAAGTAAATTAAAGAAGTGAATTAAAATACGACAAAAATAGCAATAAAAGTCACCGATGTATAATTGAGGTTTTGACATTATGTTATTTGTTAAATTGAGACTATTAGGGTGTTTATAAAATATTTGTGTCATCATTTATATTCGAAGGACAGGATGTGTCGAATCTCACAACACTCCCTCTGTCATTAAAATTATTCCTGAATTCTGAGATGTACTCCCATTCTCGACCCACGACACTGGTGAGAATCGTCTCCGTCTAGGGGTCAAACTTCCACAGTCCCCCGTAAAGGGTCTAACGGAAGGTTCGACTCTGAACTCCTGACACACCCTTACTTACTCCTTGTCTAAACCATCCCTATAATCTCTTCACTCTTCCTCCTATTTCTCACAAAATCCAGTTTCCTTATCACATATACTTCCGGGTCTTTACTCTTTGACCGTGTTCACTATTTGACTTTACATCGACACACATGACACCCGGAACCATTCGTGGTACTCCGACTTCTTTCGAGTACGTCCCCGTACATTCGATGTCCTGTAAACCTAAACTTAATTTTGAGGGAAAGGGAGTCGAAAAGTACATTTTTTAAAACCTCAGTACAAACTGAAGACAAGACAAAAGAAATGTGGGATATAAGTCAGAGTCATTTAGGGTCACCGAGGTGGGAGTTTTATCTAAGTCTTAGTCTGATGAGAGTCGTGGAACTGACGGACGAGGCGGGTACAGGTTCGGACTCTAAGGTGTGATCGGAGAAGTGACCGCAGGAGTGAAGGGACGAAGGAGGATATCTCAAAGGTGTAAAATTGGTCAATAGTGACTTATTACTTTTAGTCCAGTACTGTGAGGAGTTTAGAAGTTTACGGACGAAAGAGTGTCTTTGTCGGTCGCAGAAAAGTTTCCGGACCTTACGTTACACTAGACTCCAGTGTGAGGAGGAGACTGAAATGTAGGACAAGACTGGGTAAACAAGAAAGGTGACGTCGGTGACCGGAGCAACGATAAGTAGTTTGTATGGTCCGTACGAGGTCGAATTTCAGGAAACACGAACGATCCATGAAGGGAATGGGATTCAAGAAAAGAGGTCCATTGGTGTTTTGTATAAGGAAGTGAAGAAGCAAATATGAGTCCACAATGGGATAATTAGTCTCCTCACTGTGAAATTGGAAGAATACCTTTTATCATTAAGACCGGAGGTGTTTACGGAAAAGAAAGATAAAGAGTGTGTATTATATAATTTATAAACGAAATTTTAAAACGAATACAGAAGAAGTTGATGTTTATATCAAAGACACTTTCACTCATTAAACAAAACACATGATAATAAACATAAGGACCACGTATCTCATCACGGACCGTATATTCGTCATAAGTTATAAATAAATAATTTAATTAAAAAAGTTGCCCATATATCAGGTCAAAATTGTTCCCTCGACCGTACAAAGGTAAACCTTTTAACGAGACCGACGTCACACCTCTTACCTAACTGTCGTTAGCTCTAGACTTCAACTTAAGAATCCTCGACACACGAAGATACCGACTTGTAAACTCAACAACGACTATAAATTGTCAAAAGTTGTTATACGTACAAATTTTCTTAGAGTAAAGAAATACGTGACTCCAGATACACTCGAGAATTACACACACAAATGGTCATGAAGATCGTCCATCTGACTACGTCCGTAGAACGTAACCGGGAGGTGATTAAGCTCCAGCGAAGTAAATAGGAATTTAACACAGAGGGTGTCTCGGTCCGAACGAGTCGAAGAGGTCACTGACCCCTTTAGTCACCCTACCTGGTCGATGCTGACTTTTACGAGATTCAGGGAGAAGTGTTAACCCTCGTTAGTAGACCCACAAATAGACATTTGTGGTCGATCCGGTCCGGTTTGGTACAGTCGACATTAATCGTCCGGTTAAATCGTGTAGTCACGATAGTACATTTCAATTCGGGACAGTGGAGTCGGAGGTTGTCTTTTCCACGTTAGTTCAAATTAGACGTTTATCTAACAGAAAAACCTTCAGTCCTTAGTCAAATACGGTAATAGTAGAGACTGTAAGAGTTCCAGTGTGTCAAAATATCAAAGATCCGATATTAATAGGACTTAATACAGGTGACAACGGTCAAAGTGTTATTAGATACTTATTTAGTGACATAAATTGTCTCTTAACCGATTATTTTGTACATTCGTCGACGTAACGATAAGTATACGAGAATTTTACGTTGTACCTCGAGTCTACCAAAATATAAAATTTTATGTTTACATACAAGAAATGTAGACTTCAGTGAAGAAATTTTCACTGAAGAAATTTTCACTGAAGTCTATATACAATCGTCTATTTGAGTGAAGATTTCGTCTCATAAAACGGATAGACTTATAACAACTGTGTTGAATGAAAAACCTTTCATAAAAAAAAATTGATGAAAAATAAAATAATAAACAAATAAAAAAAAGATGGAGAATATTTGCTTAGTACAACTTTAACAAACGGCATAGACGTCCCGGAATCATGAACAATTATATCCTCCAGGAACAAGAAAGTCATAATTACACACACACACACACAAACATACACACGAGTCAACATAGACTGAGAACCGTTAGGGTACCTGACATCGTGTGGTCCAAGGAGACAGGTACCTTAAAAGGTCCGTTCTTATGACCTGACCCAACGACAAAGGAAAAGGTCCCCTAGAAGAGCTGGGTCCCTAGTTTAGGTATGGAGAACGCAGAGGACGTAATTGTCCGTCTAAGAAATGGTAACACGATGGACCCTTCCGGGAATCATAAATTTCAGGTGAATTTACTTAGTTATTGTTTACTCGTAGTCCTTAAGTTTCATTTATTAAATTTTTCACACAAAGAATTAGGACTTTTTATTTTAAATTTGAGTTTTCACTTACATAAAATAGAAATCAGACTATTAATACATAATTATGGTTAATAATCTTACGTGTTTCTATGTTTGATGTTTTCCAGTGAGTTCTTTACCATCTATTGGATTTCTCGGGAGACATAATTTATTAAATTTAAACATCAAAATTTGGAATGGTGTTTCTTTCGGGTCCCGGTCCCTCGAAGTGTTCACTTAAGGTGGTTTGTAAATTCCTTCTTTATTTTGGCTAAGATGTGTTTAAGAAGACCTTTACACTTCTCCCTACCTATGAAAGATTGAGTAAGATACTCCCGTCAAAGTGGGACTATGGTTTTGGTCAATGAACAAATGGATATCAATACTAATAATATCCCCGAAGGGTCCAATTCTTGGACCACGATCACCAATTCTTGGGTGGACGGTTACGTCCTCTACATTCTAGGGACCCAGTCCTTCTAGGGGACCTCCTCCCGTACCGTTGGGAGAGGACATAAGAACGGCCCTCCCTCTTAGTGTGTCTGTCTCCTCGGACCTCTCGAGGTATCCCAACGTTTCTCAGGCTACGTTGACTTCACTGAATCGTCTGTGTAATAATAATTTTATGTGAAATCACACCTTGATTTCTTCACCAAAAGTTTGTACGAATATGTATTCTTATGGACACCCCCGGACAATCTACATATCTAACGGTCCGACAGAGAAGAGGGGGTCCCCAGGACTTAGTACCCACACCACCTCTCCCCGGCAGGTCTTTAACGTTCAAGTCATTCGAAGGACCCGTTAAAACTACATATATAGGTATCTGACATAAAGTCTTAGTGAAGAATCGTCTTATAACAACTGTAGTATTAACCTACTTGGGACATCTGGTGACCACGGTCCAACTTTATTCAACAAGAACTAGACCAAGACGTACACACATATGGTTGGACAGTCTTTCCCCTCGACTGAATAAACCTTCCCCACTGTGCAAAAGTAAAACAAGTACGACCGACTATAAGTACTACGGACGAGAGTAATCTTGTATTTTCAACATGTCCACTAACTTTTTTAATTCAACCATTTCCAAAAAGAAAGAAGGTAAAGAAGAGAACGTATTATAAGTAACTGGACGTAAATCACAAAACATATTATAAGTACGTGATATCTAGTACGAAAGTGGTCTGGAAAGTTATCACTTTCCTGCCCCCGTGGTCTACCTTGATAAAAAATAAAATAGATTATGGAAATTTTTGATTTGTACGTCATCATGCACGTACGTACGATTCAGTGAAGTCAGCACAGGCTGAGAAACACTGGGATCCCTGGTATCGGGTAGTCCGAGGAGACAGGTACCCTAAGAGGTAACCTCACCTAACGTAACGGAAGGAGGTCCTCTAGAAGGACTGGGTCCCAAACTTGGGTGAAGAGAATACAGAGGACGTACATCATCCTCGTTATAATTAAGTGGTGAAAATTTAATCTCTAGTACCTCTAGTCATTTCGGAAGGGTATTACGTAAGTAAAAACACGGAAAGGTCTCTATTTAAATACAGCAGATAGTTTCAGATCGTACGAAACGGAAGAATTCGTGAATATTTGACGGTACTTCATTACAAAACATACAAAAAAGACAATCTTTATTACGGAACCATACTCGTCCCACCACCCCCACCACCGCACCCCTCTTCCCCTTTGTCGGTGAACCAAGGACTGGACTAGGGGTAGTTACTGTTCGTACCGTCATGACCGTCGACAGCAGTGTCTCAGGCTTTCGATACGTAAAGACTTGGACTTCTTACTCACAGTTTATATAGACTTTTTTTAGTTTCAAACCAACGAGCGAATCCCCTAGTATCTACAAAACAAGTGAGAGCATGAATTTTAACTACACCGACCTATCAGGAATGACTGAAGAATCATCATATAAACAAAAAACAAACAAAAGGTGTCTATACTACGTTAATAATAGAGTCCTTGACTTTACCGGTTTGTTTAGGTCTTTCTTTAGGTCGTACCGCACCTGAGAACCCAAAGGGAACCCTTGTCTTCCGGGGTGGAGTCATAGTATAATCACCCACTATTGGGTCGTTCGGTGCGCATACAGTCCTCCTTCTAATTTCGGCGGCGACGACATCCACCCCTCGTAAAATCGACATGAACAATGATCTATTGCAAAAGACCAAAATGAAGTTTCACACTATTAATACTTACTATTGACAGCTGATTTACGATAAACTTATTGTACACAATAATAATAAATAACGGTAAGACATCTAATAAATCAAGGGTTGTAAGCGTAAGTAAAGTATAAGAAAAAAAGAAGTTTAAAGAAATTTAGTTGAATCACACTAAAGACTAGGATAACCCTTTGTACTCTCGTTGAACAATGTAAATTTCCCGGACAAAAAACAAAACAAAAAAAAATTTAGTGTAATTGGACCGATCAAGTACCACCACCACCACCACCACCACCACCATAACCATAAAAATGAGAGGAGCTTAGGTGATTATCATCGAGTAGTGTTTATTCACGTTAAACAGCGTACCCTATGACCCGGTTTCTTACGTACACTTAGTATTCTTTTGTAGACATGGTAAATTTTCAAGGCAGGACTACCACGAAACTTGTAGTGAAAACATCTTCCCGGAAAAGAAAGTCACCCTGTTCTTGTCTCCCTTGGTTAGTTTGTGACACATTCTGTGGTAATTACTTTTTTGTGTAGAAACAATCAGTTCACTGAAAGACACGAACAAAAAGAAAGTCCATAGACATCACTCTAGTAAGATTTTGGATTCCTACAAAGAGTCCTTCTTGACAACCTATATTGACTAGTTAACTTACGCCTGGGTTCTCAGTCACCATATAATCAAGTCAACGGTGACGGTCCATGTATTACGAGAAGACACATAGATTAAACCAATCCCCGTTCCTGCAGAAAGTTGTAATACAGTACTGTGGTGTTCAGTAAATATTTTATCCAAGTCTTTCCCTGATCGGTAATATCATCGTAAGTTCCACCGTTAAAGACTTACTGTACAAATATCACTGACTTTTAACACTTTCTTTTGAAATCCGAAACCGTTATTATGTACGTCAAGAACAAAACGTGTTATCACGTTCTGGTACTTTTACTGATTCAACTTTAACCCGTTTCCTAGAATTGTTTAGTTATCCTTTTATTGTTAACAAGACACTGGAAATTTTACAAAAGAGCTTTGTAATTTTTGAGAGAATGGCACCAAATATTTGTACATTCCTCTACTTTCGATAACAAAAAAGTCATCAGTACATACCTACACTCTCAAGTTGATATTTCTTTCGACTCGTGGCTTCTTAACTACGAAAACTTGACACCACAACCTCTTCTGAGAACTCTCAGGGAACCTGACGTTCCTCTAGGTTGGTCAGGTAGGATTTCCTCTAGTCAGGACCCACAAGTAACCTTCCTGACTACAACTTCGACTTTGAGGTCATGAAACCGGTGGACTACACTTCTCGACTGAGTAACCTTTTCTAGGACTACGACCCTTTCTGACTCCCACCCTCCTCTTCCCCTGCTGTCTCCTACTCTACCAACCTACCGTAGTGGTTGAGTTACCTCTACTCAGACTCATTTGAGACCCTCAAC
Source organism: Capra ibex (assembly GCA_006410555.1). NCBI lineage: Eukaryota > Metazoa > Chordata > Mammalia > Artiodactyla > Bovidae > Capra > Capra ibex. Next base: position 40,549 of record SJYO01001058.1, read on the forward strand.
CACTACCTGTCCCTCCGGACCGCACGACGTCAGGTACCCCAGTGTTTCTCAACCTGTACTGACTCGCTGACTTGACCTGACTCCTCTACTTGTTTTATTACTTTGATTATAAATAGGTCATGTGACATTAAATTTTGTAATCTTTGTAACTCGTAATTTCATGAAATAAAGTAACGGTTTTAGAATAGTTCTCCTCAAACTTGTCAATGAACGGAAGAGTACTATTTTGAATGTACCTCGTTCGTAAAAAAGGAGACGGAACCACTTAACTTAACAGTTTAAGAAAAATTCAAACCTAATTGAAGGTAAAACAGGAAACAGGAAAGTTTCAGTACTTTATAGAGGCTCTCAAAGAAATCACACTCCAAACTAAGACCACAGTGAAGGAGACCCGCAACAGTAGTAAAAATAAGGAGTAAATAAAACTAGGTAAACGCTACTGATTCAAGGAAACCGAAGTATCGACGTAGTGAGGTTTCCCGTACCATAGTCGAAGATCCCAGAAAAGGTTGGTTGGGTAAATGTCAGGTAATCTTAGGATGACTTCGCTGAAAATGTCAGTACCGGGAATGGAAGAACGATCGGATCGAGAGAAAATAGAAACGAAACGACAACGGTAGAAGTCTAGAAGCTAAGTGTAGGTTAAAAGTGAAGGTCGACGTAGTGTAAATAAAGAAACAACTTGAAAGTAGAAATACCCGATTAAGGGAGAAAACCAATACATGAAAAAACTTTACAGTCACTTAAATAGGGACTTTGGGTTCCTCCGTTATACTAAACGATAGACACAAACTTAAATCATTGTCTACATGTCATTGGTTCGTAAGTGTCTGAAGTAGACAATTTGAATGTATCACTATAAACCTGGTTTCTCAACCGTACGTACGTACGTACGGTTTAACGAAGTCAGCACAGACTGAGAAAAGTCAGGACACCTGACATCGGGAGGTCCAAGAAGACAGGTATCCTGGGAGGTCCGTCCTTATGACCTCACCCAACGGTAAGGGAGGAGGTCTCCTAGGAGGACTGGGTCCCTAGTTTAGACGTAGAGAATTACAGAGGATGAAACCGTCTGCCCAAGAAATGGTGATCGCGATGGATCCTTCGGGCAGTTTGTCTTCACCCAACGGTAAGGGAAGAGGTCCCCTAGAAGGACTAGGTCCCAAACTTGGACCCAGAGGACGTAACGTCCGTCAAAGAAATGACAGACTCTCAACCATCGAGAATATATTAATAACTGTCAAATTCTGTGGCACTATTGATTTTAAACTTGACACAACAACCTTCTGTCCACAGTAAACTGACTTAATATCGAGACTTTAAGTACGTATAAAGTTACTCTATTCGTTCCTAATCGGACTTATAATATCTAATATCATCAAAACACGTCAAAAGTTAATAAAATATCCAAAACTGAACGTCTTTCTTTTCGGCTTACTACATTAACAGACACAAGAAACATACCACGATCATAAAATTGAATAGATTATTATATTGAATTATAGGATCGATATACAATATTGTAAACACGACAAATTTAATGTGAGGTCTAAGGGTAAAGATTAAGAAAAGGAGAATATACCGACGTAAATTTTCCAGTTTTTCAACCTTGTCTAGAATCTTCAATAATTCCAAACGGGAATTCTTTTTACGAAGACTGTCTATTATGATATCTAAGTAGTACAATTTTAATCGTATCACTAAATAGGGTATGACAATATTGATGTTTTCCTTAAGTTGTGTATGTCGTGTGAGTACACTATAGTATCTTCTAATCCTGGACCTTTTATAGTCCCCACATAATTGTAGTGTTCAGACAGGTTTTTAAAAAACCGTAACTCAAATTTGGGTTAACAAACCGAGTACGTTTTATTCTTAGAAATAAAAAAACCATGACGACATAAACGGTTCGTTGCAAGAACACCAAAAGTCAAAAATTTAAAAGGGGTGAATATAAACATAGGTTAAGTTTAACAATATCTTTTACATAGTGTTTAAAGGTTTATAGATCAAACAGAATTTCTTAATTTAAGTGTAGACATCTTTTAAATGGGGAAATTTTAGGGTACCTGCCTCCTCGGACCATCCGACGTCAGGTACCCCAGCGACTCCCAGCCTGTGCTGACTCGCAGAAGTGAAAGTGAAAAGTGAAAGTACGTAACCTCTTCCTTTACCGTTGGGTGAGGTCACAAGAACGGACCTCTTAGGGTCCCTACCCCCTCGGACCACCCGACGACAGATACCCCAGCGTGTCTCAGCCTGTGCTGACTTCGCTGAATCGTCATCGTCATGGTCATACCCGTTATAAGGAGGAATAACTTAAACGATCGTCAAACGGTGATCTACCGTTACCACTGGACGAAGATGATTTTATTTAACTCAGGACACAAGTAAAATCTTTATATGTTCGTCGAGTACGTCGAGTTATGGTCTTTTTATTTACTGGGTTAGTTTTGTACCCGGTTTCTTGATTTGTCTGTAAAGAGGTTTCTTCTGTATGTCTACCGATTGTTTGTGTACTTTTCTACGAGTTGTAGTGAGTAATAGTCTCTTTACGTTTAGTTTTGGTGTCACTCCATGGTAAAGTGCGACCAGTCTTACCGACGATAGTTTTTCAGACGTTCGTTATTTACGACCTCTACTACGTCTCTTTTCCCTTGGGAGAATGTGACAACCACCCTTACGTTTGATCATATTGATGATACCTCTTGTCACACCTCTAAGGAATTTTTTGACCTTTATCTTGACGGTATGCTGGGTCGTTAGGGTGACGACCCGTATGGGTTACTCCTTTGGTCTTAACTTTCTCTGTGTACATGGGGTTACAAGTAGTGTCGTGACAAATGTCATCGATCCTGTACCTTCGTTGGATCTACAGGTAGCCGTCTACTTACCTATTCTTTATATGTGTCACCTTATAATGATAATTTATAATTTTTCTTGTGTAAATTTCGTCAAGATTACGCCACCTAATTTGACGTCGGATAATATGTCTCACTTCATTCAGTCTTTCTTTTTGTGGTTATGTCATATAATTACGTATATTCATCTTAAATCTTTCTACCATTGTTACTGGGATATACGTTCTGTTGTTGTCTCTGTGTCTATATTTCTTGTGTGAAAACTTGAGACACCCTCTTCCGCTCCCACCCTACTAAACTCTCTTATCGTAACTTTATACATATGAAGGTATACACTTTATCTAGTGGTCAGGGTTCAAGCTACGTACTTTGCCCCGTGAGTTTCGGGTACGTGACCCTACTGGGACTTCTTACCCTATCCCTCTCTCCAACCTCCCCCCAAGTCCTACGCCCTGTGTACATATGGGTACCGACTAAGTACAGTTACATACCGTTTTTGGTACTGTTATAACCTTTCATTAATCGGAGGTTAATTTTATTTATTTATTTAAATTTTTCTTTTCTTTGCCTCTTCGTTCTCGGTTTCCCTATACCACTATTGTGAATAGACCTACGAAACTCTTTCCCGTTAGAAGATGGATCGACTTCTCGGTTATTGTATGTTTTATTGTGACTAATTTTAATTCGGAAATAATATTCGTAATAATAATATTCGTAATAATATGAGAAATGAAAATAACTAAGTGACCTAGGAGTGTTAAAGGGTTACGTATAATAATACATGTAAAATGATTACTACTTAAACTTCATGTCTCTTCAATACATTGAAGGAGAGTCCAGTGTCTCGACCATTAACTCGACCCTGTACTTGGGTCCGAGTACCCAGGGAGTACGGAAGTGGTAATACAATGGCGGGAGTGGTTGAACAGTCACAATCGAGCACTCATTACACACGAATGATACACCGTTCATAAGAAAATATCCCTACTAAAATAAATTAGTAGTTTTATCGGAATACCCATCCGTAATAGAAGAAGTATAACGTCCACTCTTCTGAGTTGTCATAATGAATAGCTGAATTACATGTAATATGACCATGTATTTTAAACAACAAATCGTCTTATTCAACCTTAAGAGGTCCGTTCTTATAACCTCACCCATCGACAAGGGAAGAGGTCCCCTAGAAGGGTTGGGTCTCAAGTTTGGGTCCAGAGGGTGTAACGTCCGACTAAGAAATGGTCGACTCGGTGTTCCGTTCGGGTCCTTTGGTATCGTGTTACGTTAATGGAATTTGTTACACAATATTGTATTTCATAAATTTAATTGAGTAGTTAGAAAACTACATCCGAAAGTTCCTCCTACTGTAAAAGGGAAGAACAAAGAAGACAGACCAGATCCTTAATTCAAGTGGACTCTGTCTAATTGTTCTCTTTTTGTTTGTTTTAAAATCATTGAACACATGAACCCTCTCTGAGTCCTTTTGACTCACTGAGAGGTTTTACCAAAATCGAGAGTGGAATTTATGACGACCTGTACCTCTTTCCTTCCCTCAAGGTCTGTTTGTAGACGAAGATGAAGTAACTGATACGATTTCGGGAACTAATACACCTAGTGTTTTTTGACCTTTTAAGAATCTCTACCCTTATGGTCTGGTTGAACAGAGGACTCTTTGGACACACACCCAGTTGTTCGTCGGTAGTCTTGGTCTGTACCTTGTTGACTAACCAAGTTTTAATCCTTTCCACATACTGTTATAAAAGTGAGATCAATAAATTAAATATACGTCTCATGTAGTACGTTTGATGAACCGACTTACTTAATGTTCGACCTTAGTTCTAAAGGTCCTCTGTATAGTTGTTGGAGTCTATTCGTTTATTATGGTGTGATTACCGTCTTTCACTTCTCTTTGATTTCTTGGAGAACTAATCCCACCTCTTCCTCTCACTTTTTCGACCGAATTTTAAGTTGTAAGTTTTTTGATTCTAGCACCGTAGGTCAGGGTAGGGAAATACCGTTTGTCTTCCCCTTTTCCACTCTTGTCACTGTCTGAAACAAAAGAACACGAGGTTTTAGTGACGCCTGCCACTGACGTCAGTACTTTAATTTCTACGAACGAGGACCCTTCTTTTCGACACTGTTTGGACCTGTTACACAATTTTTCGTCCCTATAGTGAAACGGCTGTTTCCAGACATATCAGTTTCGAAAAAGGTCACGAGTACATCCCTACACTCTCAACCGGTATTTCTTCCGACTCACGGCTTCTTAACTACGAAAGCTTGACACCACTACCTCTTCCGAGAACTCACAGAGAACCTGTCGTTCCTCTATTTTGGCCAGTTAGAAGTTCCTTTAGTTGGGACTTATAAGTAACCTTCCTGACTTCGAGGTTATAAAACCGGCCGACTACACTTCTCGACTGAGTAACCTTTTCTGGGACTACGACCCTTTCTAACTTCCGTATTCTTCCTCCGCTGTCTCCTACTCTGTCAACTTACCGTAGTGACTGAGTTACATGTACTTAAACTGGTTTGAAACTCTCTATCATTTCCTGTTCTCTCGGACCGTACGACGTCAGACACCCCAGCGTTTCTCAGTTTGGGTTGACTCATTGACTTGTTGTTGTCGTTAAGTCTATAGTCAGATCTTTGTCACTCACGTACAGGACTCAGTCAACACAGACTGAGAAACACCGGGTTACCTGATATCGGACGGTCCGAGGAGACGGGTACCTTAAAAGGTCCACTCGTATGACCTCAACCAACGGTAAAGGATGAGGTCCTCTAGAAGGGCTGGGTCCCTAGTTTGGACGTAGAAAACGTATAGGACGTAACCGTCCGTCTAAGAAATGGTGACTCGGTGGACCCTTCGGGTCCTTTGTCGTTAGTGAGTTAATTTAAAATTACACAATAAAATGTTGATAACAAGGTACTGTTGTTGATAATGATCATAATCATTACCGTTTAAAAACGGTAAATAATAACGGTCCGTAACAATTCCCGAAATATATGTATTTAGTAAATTGCGAGTGTTCTTGGAAATGGCCATTCATGTAAAAAAACTAGGTACCAAATATCAATTCCTTTGCTTTGAACAATTCCAAAGTATACGATGTATCCAAAGTGAGTATACGATGTCGTATACTCATCGTCTCTTCATGATCTATAGGTCAATATCGTAAGAAAGTCAGTATTAGTGTCAGAATTTTTGACTCAATTCAGTTCGTGGTTCCCTCTACGAATGAGTGAAAAACATAAAAGAACGAAAGATCCTTTAGATGAAGAGTAGATAAAGACCAATCTTTTAATATTCATCTCACCCTTTTAAAAAATTAGAATGAAAAAGATTTCATCAAAAAGTCTATAAAGGGAAGTCAATAGATCAAACTACGGAAACTTCTAGTCGTAGAAGGTTAAATACACTTTCCTGACTTATCTCTTTAATCTTACTTTATGTCCTAATTTCCTAACTTTTATCTCTCCCACTCATTCTTCTCAATCTTAAGTGTCACATCTAAATTGTTTCTATTTAAAAAGATCATTAATCATCCGTATATTTACAACTACAACTGGATTAATCACTTGTATCTATACACATAAACAGATTTGGAACTAAGAAGTAAACCTCCCCCTTTTTTTCTTTCTTTACCAGAATGATATCAACAAAAAGAACTCTCTAATACCTTAAATACATACGTCTTATGAATAACGAGTTAAAAATTACAAGAACTGGTCTCACTCTTTAAAAATAGTGAGACCTGAAGAGGTCAAAACACCTTGAAAAAGAACGAATAAAGATTTATCAAAGATTTAATCTTTAGTGGAAACAACATCGAAAGAGAGGAAAAGAAATACCCCTTTTGGTTAAGGTGTATCTTATAAAGTAACGAAAAATCATGACACAAGGAAGATGATCTAATAATCAATAGTCAAGGTGGTTTCATCCCCTTTAACGTCAGTTGTTATAATAAGGTGGAACGGAGTACCATCTGAGAATCACTGACAATAACGACTTTATTTACTTGGGACATCGAAGTGTCGATGACAAAAATCACATACACACAGTAACTTCAAAGTAGGAAGACGTATAAGAAGATGTAGACTCATCACATAAATAATTAAAGACAGTGGCTAGTCATAAACCACTCCGAGAATATGAGGTATAGGAACTTTCGAAGGACATCACTATCATAAAGAATATGTTTCCTGTCCGATCCTATTACATGTAAAATAAAGAACTTATCCCGAAATCGGAGACTGAAGAATTGATGTAACCAATAGAAAGTTTGTATGGTCCCGACTGAAGAAAGACTGAAAGTTCAGAATCGAATTTAAGGTGACCAAGTCTCTTGGAAAGAGTCGGATGTGGAAGACTTTAATGAAATCAAGATAGTTAAGAACATAATCTAGACGAAAAGTTCACACGGTTTGTCGGTGTGTAAAGAAATGTAAAGGGTCGAAGAGGACCGTTAATCTAACCCCGGTACACTCAAAACCAATGACCCGACACTCCTATTCACTGAAAAAACTCAGTGAAGACCTGACTCTATTAATTTTCGATACACCGGAGGGTCTCGGTGTCGGTAAAAACAACGTCATAGTACTTTAGATCTACAATATCTACTAACGGTTGATACTCTACTTTTCTTCACCTTAAGAAAAAAAAATTCAAAAAAAAAAAAATTACACCCGGTAAAAAATTTTCAGAAATAACTTAAACAATGTTACAACGAAGACAAAATACGAAACCAAAAAACCAGTGTTATGTACACCCTAGAATCGAGGGGTTTGTCCCTAACTTGAACGTGGGGGACGTAACCTTCAGAATTGGTGACTTGGTGGTCCCTTCAGAGTCTTCCACCCTGAGAACCGTCTCCGAATGTACTTATTCTTTATTCATAAGAAAGTATTACCTAACCTCAAAGTCTAATTTCGTGTGTGTGTGTTTGTGTTTATACTATTTTTGATATATATGTGTCTAGATTCTTCGAGTTGTTTGAGAGTCGGGTACTTTATCCTTCTCTTGATATGGTTTTTGTGGTTTTACTTTAAGAAGTTTAGGTCACACTAATTTTTATTACAACTTTCACCGTTCCCCTACCCCTCAGTGTAATGTATATCTCCTTGTTTTTCTTCCTTTATCGTCTGAAGAGTCTTTACATTCGTTCTTCTGTTACCTTGTAGAATTAGAAATTTCATGACTTTCTTTCTTTATTGACAGTTAGTACTCCAGATATCACTTTTGTAGAAATTTCCGTTTTTTTCGTAAAAATAATTACATCTCTCTCATCTCAGGTCTATCTCCACTTTTGTTAGTGCACGTATGGGTGTGACATTTTGAACAATTTCCTTCAGGAAGTCCGTCTTTCTTTACTATGTTATACATATAATAGTTTCCTTACTTCTTGTGACTTTAACCATCGGTGTACTGATTCATAAATACTATAAAAAGAATTTAATAAAAAGTTTAGTAAAATCTTATATTAACCGTAAATAGGTTTTTATTTTTGTTACATTACACACCAAACATTGTACGTATTGTCGTTATCATGTCTTCAGTCTTTCCTTCTTTACTATTTTGTAATAACAATCTAAGAATACGATATACATTTCACTATTTTACAGTGAACTCTCACTGACTTTATTCAATACCAATATATGATATTTCGGTATTCGTTGACGACTTTGTTTTGTTTCTCAATCTCGATTATTTCGATCATTTTCTCTATGATAGGTTAGTAATTTTACAAGTTCAATAAGATTTCCTTCTTTGTTTTACCCCCTTGTTACTTTTGTGTATCGATCTACTATCTAAATTAGTGTATTTACATTACAACATTTATTAGGTTAATCTACAGTCTCCGACAGTTTAACTTATTTTTTGTTCTAGGTTGATATACCATGGATGTTCCTTATATCAAATGTATATTTTCGGACGACGACGACGACGACGACGACGATTCAGCGAAGTCAGTACAAGTTGAGACACGCTGGGGTATGTGCCGTTGGGTGTTCCGAAGGGGGAAGGGACCCTAAGAGGTCCGTTCTTGTGACCTCACCCAACGGTAAAGGAAGAGGACTTCCACTTTTCACTTTCACTTCAGCGGATCTCTCCAATTTTCTTTTTTCTACCTTTTCTATGTGATACGATTCCATCTAGTTTTCTTTCGACCTCACCAATACAATTATAGACGGACGGTTACGTCTTTGGTGTTCTCTGTGTCTAAACTAGGGACGTAGTCCTTCTAGTCTAAGTCTAGGGACCCCTAAGGGTCAGGGAAACAACCTAGGGGTCCGACCCTTCGGACTACACCCTAAGTATTGGAAGCGTTGACACCCTCTTGAAGAAACCATAATAACAAGAAGTCAAACACCCAGTAGGGGGGCGGTCGCCTACACCCTTATAAAAAAGAGCGCTAACACGGGGAGGATGGCAGAATGACACCGAAGAAACAGTAACCTACACCCTGTAGAGAAAAACCACCCAAGGTCGCAGGAGGACAACTACCAACAAGTTGTCGATCAATCCTAAAACCACGAGAACGTCCTCCTCTACTCGTGTGCAGGAAGACGAGATGGTAGAACTTGGTCTTTGACTGCAGAGAAGAATATTCCCATAATTAGGGTAGCACTCCCGGGGTGAGACTACTGAAGTATATTTGGATTAATATATAGTAAATGTAATCCCCAGTCCCTAAGTTGTGTACTTAAAACTCCCCTGTGTCAAGTCGGGGTATCGTTCACAAATGTTTCATCAACCTCCAATTCCCCGTCCTTCCCCTCTCTCTTGCTCTACTCCTTTTCCCCGGACATCTTTGAAAGGTCTCACCATATATATACAAGTAGTAGAACTAACACCTTTACCAAAATGTTCATATATGTATACACTTTCGGATAGTTTAACACATGAAATTTATATACGTCAGATGATATAAGTTTATAAGAATTTATTTTAATAAATTTTTTGTTTAGATAATCCTTATGTTTACCTATGATATCTTGAGAATACCTTTCCTTCAGTTCCCTTACTATTCTAGTCCTACACCCTACTTCAAATGGATTCCAACCTCGTCCTTTACCCCACCCAATTACCTACTTTATATACTAATTTATATCTAAAAAATATCAGTTCAGGTATTGAAAACAAACCCCACCGTTTAAACGTATACGGATCGAATGATACCTTTATTGATCAATTAATAAATTTTGACCTAATGCGAACCCGGTTTATAGTACACAGTGTTCAGTAAGTTTTTAAATACGCAAATTTCAAATACGTTTCTTTTTCCCGGTCTAAAATTTGTCATCAAACAAGTTTAGGAAAGACTGTACTAAATCACAATTGTATCTTTGTTCACTTTCAGTGAGTAAGTACAGGCTGAGACGTTGGGGTACCTGAGACGTCAGATACCTTAAGAGATCCGGTCTCACCCATTTGAAAGGGAAGAGGTTCCCTAGAACGGTTGGGTTCTTAGTTTGGGTCCAGAGGACTTAACGTCTACCTAAGAAATGGTCGACTCAGTGTTCCCTTCGGGTTCTTTGTTTCAGTAGCGACGTTTAGTGAGTAGATGAATTTTTAAAAAAGAATATCCATTCTGAAAAAAGTCTCTTAAACATACTCCCCGTCCATCCCCTTGTTTCCCGAAGGGACCATCGAGTCGACCATTTCTTAGACGGACGTTACTCCCTCTGGACCCAAACTAAGGACCCAACCTTTCTAAGGGACCTCCTTCCGTCCCGTTGGGTGAAGTCATAAGAACGGACCTCTTAGGGGTACCTGTCTCCTCGGATTACCTGACAACAGGTACCCCAACGTCTTAGTTTATGTTGGTTGATTCGTGTCGTGTCGTGTCGTGTCCCCTTGTTTTACCTTTTAAGACGAGACCGAATACTATTGGTGTACTACCGTCGCAATTCGTTTGACAAAAACACACACACACACAAAACAAATTACCAAATATCTCTTTCGACTCATTTAGTGAATCTACACGAAATATATAGTCACCCTAACCAATCAGGGACATCGGTATACACAAAGAAGGATAAATAAAGGTTTCCCTTTAGTAGGGTTCTCAATAAAATCAGGGAGTCTAGATATATTAATACAGAAAAACTCGTCAACGATAGGATTTGTCTGATATAGTACATTGAACTCTAATAAATGAAGAGTTTTATAGAAGTGTCAGACCTTAAAGAATCTTGTTGTTAGCAACGAAGAAAAAAAGGATAACAAGAGAAAGCAGACAGTATTACAGGAATTGATAAAAACTCACGAAAGCCGAAACTATTCCTTAAGTGGTTTTAGTTTTCTGGGAAACTTTACAGACCTACAAAGAAACATCTTAAGAAATTTCTCTTCACAAATTTACTAAAGAGAGTCTGGGAGAAACAAGAAAAAGATCAAGTTTTTTTATAAATGGATCTTATGTTAGATACATACTAAGACACTATCAGTGATCCCATTTCCCCACCAATCTTTTGTTAAACTCTGCGTGATAGGAATTTTTGAAACGGTCCTTTAGGGACTTTGTGTCATAGAGAAGAAAAGGGAAAACACAATTTCCTCAAGTAATCTTATCTATACGAGCCAATAGTCTGACAAAGGAGACACCTTTTCTGTATCGAAGGTCAAGTCATGTTACATAAACTGTCTTCACATATTACAGATCTTTAGGTTCCCAAATCTTTTGGTCCCACAGAAGTTGTGGTGAAGACTTCTTATTACGTTAGAAACCTAGAGGCAGATGAGAAGTGTAGTGAGTTCTTTGAATATTTCCAGTTTGGAAACGCACTACACATCCAAGGGTGAAGTAATTGAAAAATTTCTCGGACACTTCAGTCGGACGGATCCTTACAGACGGATCAAAGACACCGATATCCTCTTTCTCCGATTCTTTCCCACCTCTCGGTCTAGGTGGGGAAAGACCCGTAGGTGAGGCGGAGGCTCAAGATGACAGAAGAGTCTAAATCCCCACCTCATTATGTCACTCTGAGCTCAGTGAAGGGTAACGGAAAAACAGAACAGTGACGAACTACGACATTGTTAAGAATTTACTATAACCCGTTCTCCATTCGTAGACTATGCATAAAACACAGAACTTTGTAACTGCATCTTGGGTCTCCCACATTGAATTTATTATAATACATGACCAAACTCTTGGCACTTGTGTCGAAGGTTTTGACATAAATGAGACCCTTTTATTAATTGAGTAGTTCTCACACTTTCACACAATCAGTGAGACGGTACAGTCTGGGAAACACTAGGGTACCTGACAATGGGGTGGGCCGAAGAGACAGATACCTTAGAGGTCCGGTCTTATGACCTCACCCAACGGTAAAGGAAGAGGTCCCCTAGAAGGACTGGGTCCCTAGTTTAGGTCTAGAGGGCGTAACGTCCGTCTAAGAAGTGGTAGACTCGGTGTTGATCCCTTCGGGTCGAGTAGTTCTCCGATGTCGATTTACTAACTGATTTTACACTCGAGGTCTCCTATTCTCAAAACAAACAAACTAAGTGAATATATAAGATTTGGGAATCTTGTCACGACTCGAAGGGACCACCGAGTGAACCATTCCTTAGACGGGTGTCACGTCCTCTGGGTCAAACTAGGGACCCGACCCTTCTAGGGGAACTCTTCCTGTACCGTTGGGTGAGGTCATAAGAACGGACCTCTTAAGTTACCTGTCTCCTCAGACGGTCCGATGTCAGGTACCCCAACGTTTCTCAGCCTGTACTGACTTTCTGATTGTGAAAGTGAAAAGTGAAATCTTGTTACCATCTGTGAGTCATTAGTAAATTTATAACATTTAGATGTTTATAAACAACTCACTCATTTACTCACTTAAAGGTCCCCAGAACAGGTGTGAACCTGAAATTGTATGGACGTATTTTGAAATGGACTCTAAAGAATAAAAAGTTCAGGACTTTCCTTCTTTATTTACTTTTTGTTTCTTTGTACTTAGAAAATGTGTAATTTAAATATAACCTCTCACATTTTGACGGTTTATAGATTATTACATCTACGTCGATAACTGTTTAGTTCTAAAATCACTTTCGATGAAAACTAAAAAAAACGTAACATAAACATTTTCTCCCTATAGTCTCTAACGTCCTCTTAGTCCGTGGAAAAGGAACGTCATCAGATGAGATTAACAAAGGTCAAATGGTGAGTAAACGGAGTCATAGAAGTAAATATTTAGTTTCCATCAACATCAATAAATAAATTGTTTAAAAGTCCGTGACAATAAACACGATCCTTATGTAATCACTTTTTTTTTCCTGTCTTTAAAGATGGAAACACCTCATCATCCCCTCTATCTGTTATTTTTTATTTGTATTATTCATTAATGACATAAAAAAATCTTCAACTATACGATACCCTTTTCTCTTTTGTATCTCGTACCATTTCTCTTAGTCCTACAAACTCCCCATGAACCCTACAATATAAAAATAAAACCTCATAAATAATATGTCTCCTGTACAATCCTATTACGTGTAAAATAATAAACTTAACCTGAAATAACTCGGAGACTAGAGAATTGATGTAACCAATAGTCTACATGGTCTCGACTTAAGAAAAGGTCGAAAGTCCAGAATCGAATTTACGGTGACCAAGTCTCTCGGAAAGGGTCGGGTACAGAAGACTATAATAATATTAAAACAGTTGGGGATCAAATCTAGACAAAAAAAAAAAAAAAAACACCGTCTGTTTATTTTATGAGGTTCGTACGTACAAAGGAATGTAAGGGGTCAAAGAGAACCGTCAATCCAAACCCTGAAGTTTCCTCTCCGTCCGTTAAGTGGACTTCTGTCTTTTCGTTTACAAATCCTTCGTTTACAAACGACCCGATGCGTCTCCGTTACCCTATGTCCCACCTGAACTAAAGATCCGGGACGCATCTCAAGGAGTTCGTGAGGATCGGGTATAAGAAACGTCTATAAAGCCCACTATGGAGACATGGAGACAAGACCCTTGTTGAGGAAATAGATTTAAGAAATCCGTCGATTTCTTAAATTTCTCCCTCTATTTTACATTAGGAGTACAGTTTCTCTGTGTAAAACTATACTTTTTAAAAGAGGAAGTGTCTTACTTCATTCCTAACACAGAGAAACAACAACAACAACAACCAAAAAAGGGATATACTGACAGTTTAATAAGTTCACAATAAACAACTTTTACGAAAGGAAGAGAGTAATGTAACGAAAACCGTTGAAACATTTATCAGTTTACTGACACATTCACAGGTAAATTTCAACCCGAGAGATAAGACAAGGTAACTAGATAAACAGATAGGGATGTGTCGATGGGTCAGGACATAAGAACGGACCTTTTAGGGTACCTGTCTCCTCGGACCACCCGATGTCAAGTACCCCAACTTCTATCAACCTGTGCTGACTCGCTGATTGTGAAAGTGAAAGTATGGTCGGGGTGAGACACGACTAATAACATCGAAACATCGTTCAGAATTTCAGTCCATAGGATTCAGGAAAAACAAGTAAAAATTCTAAAGAAACCTACAGGATTCAGGAAACGTATCGGTATATGTAAAATATTAGTCCAACAGTTGAAGATGTTTTTTTGGAGTGGCCCAACAGAAACGTTAATACAACTTAGTTGTCTAGTTTAACTTTCTTGACTGTAGAATTATAATAACTTAGAAGGTTGGATATTTACCCATCGGTAAGGGAAGGGGTCCCCTAGAAGGGTTGGGTCCTTACCTTGCACTCAGAGGACGTAACGTCCGTCTAAGAAATGGTAGACTCGGTGGTCCTGAGGACTTATGTCATGTGGAAGGTAAATAAATCCAGTAAGTAGTCGTTGTAATACATCAAAAGTAATATTTTTAGTACGGGATTTAAAATTTTAAATAAGGATTCATAAAAGACTAGACTCAAGAATATTTATCTTAAAAATTTTAAAGTATAAAATCAACAAAGAACATATGTCTTTACGTTAAATAAAAAGACCTATAACTGAAATATAAGACACTAGAACGATTTAAGTGAAATAAATAAGAAAACAACAGTACGTATAAGAAATGTTACAAAATGTATTTGTTGGTAGACACCACTCTCTCAAATTGTAGTAGGAAAGACTAGAAATCTGAAGAAAAAAATTAAAAGGAAGAGAATAATGTGGTCGATCCTAGAGGTTATTTTATGACTTAATCTCTACCACCCGCACCTGTGAAAACGGTGGAAGACTAGAACCCTTTTCTCAGACATAAAGTAATAATTCATATTACAAACGACATTTTCAAACACACACACACTTACGGATAGTGTAACTTCTGAAGTCCGAAACGAAACGGGAACAACTCGGTGTCTACGTAAGACAAATCAAGAGAATCGTAATCTACCCGAAGAACCCCAAACGGAGAATACACATAACAGGTCCCCAGTCAGTCTCAAAACCCTTCTTTAATATCTGTGTTAAACTGAGAGGGGAAACACCAAAAGAGAAAAGGACCTATCTATATGGGGAAGTTAAAGGTTGAAGACATCATCGGGGTTTGAAACAGGAAACTAAGGAATTCGTTCCTTCTGGTGTCTAAAAATAAATTTAAGACGGATCTTTTTGGAGAGTTTACCCTTTGAGAAGGTCACTGTAAAGAAAGTCTACAGGTAAGAGAATGTTTAGATAAAGTTCATTGAGAGGTCACGAAAGTCTCTCAACACAAAAAACTTTTACAAATTTTTAAAATACAAAGTGAATGTCAATAATGTTTTATAACCGAAATAAAAGACATGACATTTTATGTAGAAACTATCAAGAAAAAATTACATAAAAAGGTTACAAACATCAACAAAAGGAACTCTTTAAACCAGGTTATATTTGTTGAAGTTGTAATAATCTGTACCTTGGATTACAACTTTATTGTACCAGTCTTATGATAATGTTTCTTACACCTTAAATTTGTTTCTAAACTTTTTTTTCTTCCTAAATCGATTTAACTGTCAAAAAAAACCATTTCGGAGGTCCGTCTGTCTCCTCGTTATTGGTTCGATCCTCTACGGACTATACAATCTCCTTATCGTTCTTCTCGTCCCAAAACTCCTCTTCTCACCACACTAGTTTGTACGTAAAGTTTTTATTTTGGAGACGATAAAACTCTTGTCTAATATACCTACGTTTATATCTTTGTTAATCGATCTCTTAATCGACAATATTCTTAAGTGTCCTCTTTATTACCGAAGAACTTGGTCTCGCCTTTGTCACAGTCTGAAATAAAAACCACCGAGATTTTAGTGACGTCTACCATTAACGTCGGTACTTTAATTTTCTACGAATCAGGAACCTTCCTTTCAATACTGGTTGGATCTATCGTATAAGTTTTCGTCTCTATAATGAAACGGTTGTTTCCAGGCAGATCAGTTCAGATACCAAAAAGGTCACCAGTACGTACCTACACTCTCAACCTGACACTTCTTTCGACTCGTGGCTTCTTAACTACGAAAACTTGACACCACAACCTCTTCTGAGAACGCTCAAGGAACCTGACGTTCCTCTAGGTTGGTCAGGTAGGATTTCCTCTAGTCAGGACCCACAAGTAACCTTCCTGACTACGACTTCGACTTTGAGGTTATGAAACCGGTGGAGTACGTTTCTTAACTGAGTAACCTTTTCTGACTACGACCCTCTCTAACTCCCGTCCTCCTCTTCCCCTGCTGCCTCCTACTCTACCGACCTACCGTAGTGGTTGAGTTACCCGCACTCAAACTCCCTTGAGGCCCTCAACCACTATCTGTCCCTCCGGACCGCACGACACTAAGTACCCCAGTGTTTCTCAGCCTGTGCTGACTCGCTGACTTGACTTGACTTGATCTCATCTGTACCACTCTGGTCACTTCACGATATACACTACACTTCCTTCTTGGTTATTTAAAAACAACTAATCTATAAGACACACTTTCACAAGTCTTACTGAAGTCTAAGAAGATCGTTCATTCGTATTGAAGACATATTGTGTCTTCCTACCTTAACGGTAGTTGACTCTTTCGATACTCATTTAGTCAAATTATGGTAAGTACATACTGGGATTTAGTTTGGGGAATACTAATATGTCACCTTCACTCTTTATCTAAGTTCCCTAGTCTAGGCTATCTGTCTCACGGACTTCTTGATACCTACCTAAGTTCTGTAACATGTTCTCTGTCCCTAGTTCTGGTAGCGGTTCTTTTTCTTTACGTTTTTCCGTTTTACCATCAGACTCCTCCGGAATGTTTATCAACACTTTTCTTCTCTTCGTTTTCCGTTTCCTCTTTTCCTTTCTATATGAGCAAACTTACGTCTCAAAATTTCTTATCGTTCCTCTCTATTCTTTCGGAAAGAGTCACTAGTCACGTTTCTTTATCTCCTTTTGTCGTCTTACCCTTTCTGATCCCTAGAGAAGTTCTTCTAATCTCTATGGTTCCCTTATAAAGTACGTTTCTACCCGTGCTATTTCCTGTTTTTGCTATACCTGGATTGTCTTCGTCTACAATTCTTCTCCACCGTTCTTATGTGTCTTCTTGATATGTTTTCTCTAGAATTACTGGGTCTATTAGCGCACCACACTAGTGAGTGGATCTCGGTCTGTAGGACCTTACACTTCAGTTCACTCGAAATCCTTCGTAGTGATGTTTGTTTCGATCACCTCCACTACCTTAAAGTCAACTCGATAAAGTTCAGGATTTTCTACTACGACACTTTCACGACGTGATTTATACGGTCGTTTAAACCTTGTGAGTCGTCTCCGGTACCCTGGTCTTTTCAAGTCGAAAGTAAGGTTAGGGTTTCTTTCCGTTACGGTTTCTTACGAGTTTGATAGTGTGTTAACGTGAGTAGAGTATGCGATCATTTCATTACGAGTTTTAAGAGGTTCGGTCAGAAGTCGTTATACACTTGGTACTTGAAGGTTTACAAGTTCGACCAAAATCTTTTCCGTCTCCTTGGTCTCTAGTTTACCGGTTGTAGGTAACCTAGTAGCTTTTTCGTTCTCTTAAGGTTTTTTTGTGTAGATGAAGACGAAATAATTGATACGGTTTCGGAAACTGACACACCTAGTGTTGTTTGACACCTTTTAAGACTTTGTCTACCCTTATGGTCTGGTGAACTGGACGGAGAACTCTTTGGACATACGTCCAGTCTTTCGTTGTCAATCTTGACCTGTACCTTGTTGTCTGACCAAGGTGTATCCCTTTCCTCATGTAGTTCCGACATATAACAGTGGGACGAATAAATTGAATATGCGTCTCATGTAGTACTCTTTGCGACCCGACCTTCTTCGTGTTCGACCTTAGTTCTAACGGTCCTTTTTATAGTTATTATAGTCTATACGTCTACTGTGGTGGAAATACCGTCTTTCGCTTCTTGATTTGTCGGAGAACTACTTTCACTTTCTCCTCTCACTTTTTCAACCGAATTGTAAGTTGTAAGTCTTTTGCTTCTAGTACAGTAGACCAAGGTAGTGAAGTACCGTTTATCTACCCCTTTGTCACCTTTGTCACTGTCTGAAATAAAACCCCCCCTCCGAGGTATTAGTGACGTCTACCGCTGACATCGGTACTTTACTTTTCTACGAACGAGGAACCTTCCTTTCATTACTGGTTGGACCTGTCGTACAATATTTTGTCTCTGTAGTAATGAAAAGGTCGTTTCCAGGCAGATTAGTTTCGATACCAAAAAGGTCATCAGTACATACCTACACTCTCAACCAGAGATTTCTTTCAATTCGTGACTTCCTAACTGCGAAAACTCGGTAGCACAACCTCTCTTGAGAACTCTCAGGGAACCTGACGTTCCTCTAGGTTGGTCAGGTAGGATTTCCTCTAGTCAGGACCCACAAGTCACCTTCCTGACTACAACTTCGACTTTGAGGTTATGAAACCGATGGACTACGCTTATCGACTGAGTAAACTTTTCTGAGACCACGACCCTTTCCAACTCCCGTCCTCCTCTTCCCCTGCTGTCTCCTACTCTACCGACCTACCGTAGTAGTTGAGCTATCTGTACCCAAATCCACCTGAGGCCCTCAACCACTACCTGCCTCCGGACCGCACGACGCCCAGTACCTCAGTGTTTCTCAACCTGTACTGACTGGCTGACTTGACTTGACTTGACTTGACTACTCGAATAGGAATAGGTTGTCCGTGACCCTTTCACCTTTATTCATGAAAATTTGTCATTCCACTTTTAGGAACCTACCTTTTATTCGGTCATTAAACAAAAGAAAAACAACAAAAAGGAACAGGATTCCGTTAATTTGTATAATATTTATTTAGTGTCTTTATACATAATTCACAATATCAAGATTTCGTACCAGGTATTCCTATAAGGGACTCGACAAGATAACACCATAATACTTAAATTAACTTCTGAAAAAAAGGACCGTACTAAATTAATGAAAAGTATCATAATTTATCTACCCTTTTTATGTGCGTCTCACTTATTACGGTCAAAAGGGTAAGTAAACACATTCTATAATTGACCAATCAACAAACGGTCACATAAGATACTTAGTTTTTACAAAATATTGTTAATCCTTTTTTTTAATTACGATGACTTAGAACACTAACAAAGAAGGAAAGTTCAGTACCCGGTGTCCCTACTCTGTAGTCCCCTGAAAGTCATCGTCAGTCAGTTTTAGTGCTTTATATAAATAAAGATAATGAGTAAATGGTTTTCCATCGTAAACGACATTTTACAAACTACGAAAACACACACATAATTCTATGTACAATCAACGAGTCAGTACAGGCTGAGACACTGGGGTACCTGACATTGGGCAATCCTAGGAGACAGGGACCCTAAGAGACCCGTTCTTCTGACCTCATTCAACGGTAAAGGAAGAGGTCCCGTAGAAGGACCGGGTCCCTGACTTGGACCCAGAGGACGTAACGTCCGTCTAAGAAATGACAGACTCGGTGACCTTCTACAATCGATTAAGTTCTCGTGACAACAGACACTTCCGGATCTTCTTTGTTTTGTTTCTCCTTGATTTCTCGGACAACTACTTCCACTTTCTCCTCTCACTTTTTCGACCGAATTTTGAGTTGTAAGTCTTTTGCTTCTAGTACCGTAGACCAGGGTAGTGAAGTACCGTTTATCTACCCCTTTGTTACCTTTGTCACTGTCCGAAATAAAAGAACCCGAGGTTTTAGTGACATCTACCATTGACATCGGAACTTTAATTTTCTACGAACGAGGAACCTTCTTTTCGTTACTTTTTGGATCTGTCGTATAATTTTTCGTCTCTGTGATGAAACGGTTGTTTACAGGTATATCATTTTCGATACCAAAAAGGTTATCAGTATATACCAACACTCTCAACCTGGTATTTCTCGCGACTTCTTACCTACTAAAACTTAACACCACAACCTCTTTAAGAACTCCCAGGGAACCTGACGATCTTATAGTGTGGTCAGTTAGGATTTCCTTTAGTCAGGATTTATAAGTAACCTTCCTGACTACGACTTCGACTTCGAGGTCATGAAACCGGTGGACTAAGTTTCTCGGCTGAATAATCTTTTATAGGCTACGACCCTTTCTTACTCCCGTCCTCCTCTTCCCCTGTTGTCTCCTATTCTACCAACCTACCATAGTGGTTGAGTTACCTGTACTCAAACTCGTCCGAGGCCCTCAACCACTGCCTGTCCCTTCGGATTACACGACGTCCGATACCTCAGTGTCAGAGGACTGATTCACTGACTTGTTGTTGTTATTCTTCTTTGTGATGGAAGGAACCCTATAAAATCTTAATAGTTTACAGAACTAATCTTCCCTATCCCTGGGAAAGAGGATAATTAAATATAATTAAATATTGAATAAATTCTTCTAACTATAAATACTAAACATAGATTGTGTCTTTCTTTTCGAACAAAATCACGTTTCTCTACCCCTAAACTAAAGACCTGAAAGGAGAGTTATCATCAAACTCTAACCGATTCAGAGTTTTAAAACTCGAAGTAGAAATTTTACCTCTATAGAAAAGATGGAAGTAAGGACCATTGATACTTCTGGTTTCCTCTTTAGACATATTACTATTGTACTTGTAATCTTTCGTAATAAACTTATACTCTATATAATTGAGTATAATAAAAGTATATGACATCTAATGTATTATTTTCAATGTAGAAAGGACCATTTCCTACATCCACTCTAAACTAAATGACGACTCTCGTACATCTCAATGTATTTTGAGGTACTTAAAAAAGAAAAACTAAAAATACTAGAATTGTAAAAAATTAGATGAGTGTATCCGAAAGGGAAATCTAATTTATTATCGGTGTGATTTTTAGTCAAAAGTACATAAGAAATGTAGTGTGGACAATATACAGGTGTATGAACAGAAAATTTGTTTTAAATTAATACTGTCTTAACAAGTCTTTACTACTAGACTCAATTTTCAAATTCTTCGTGTACTCTCTTGTCCAGACATTAACGGTCAAAGATCACGAACAGGGTCTAAAAGTCTACGAATGTAAAAAGGACTCATAAAGTCGATAACACACTCTACATAATAAGTGATGTTACACATTAAAAATCACTTATTTCGTCGTGTCTGGTCATCTACCGATTTAAGTCATATCAAGTCTGAATGAACTATTCTCCTACCGAGAGTTTTAGATGCTTCTCGGAAACAACTTAAGAAAGATAGTATATATGTAAACAACAACAACAAATCAACGATTCAACACAAACTGAGGCACCGGGGCACCTGACATCGGGTGGTCCGAGGAGACAGGTCCCCTAAAGGGTCCGTTCTTACGACCTGACTCAATGGTAAAGGAAGAGGTCCCTTAGAAGGGGTGGGTCCCTAGTTTAGGTATAGAGAACATAACCGTCCACCTAAGAAATGGCGACTTGGGGGTCCCTTCGGGGGCAAGTATACAATAACCGGGTATTATATGACATCGGTTAAAACTTGAACCTTTATTTGATTAAATTCAGTATCGAGTATTACCTCTCAAGTTAATGTCAATAAAGAAAAAAATAAATGTTTTGAAAACTAAAAGGACATTCTTTATAAGTACCGTACTTCGAAGACGTACTCAGCCACAGATCTTTACTTAGTAGAGGTAGTAGTAGTAGTAGTGGTGGTAGGTCCAAAATTTTCCTTGGTGACAAAAACAGGAGTTTATCATTTATAACAGGAGCTTACAAATTAAGATTTTTTTCAAAACGATCTTGGACATATCATTAGAAGATAGAAGTCTCTTTTGTGTACCTCCGAATGAGACGATCCTGTAATATCTTACTTATGTTATTAACTTTCACTGTTTGATCAGTAACCTTTCTTAAGGACTCTGGGTTAAAGATAAACTTATACTCATTAACACGGAAAATGTATATATTTCCTGAAACCGTCAGATTATTACCGTTTAACCTCGATAAATTTCATCAAGGTTAACTTTCATCGAGGTAGCTTTCATTCTACCGTTTTCACAGGGAAAATCCTATGTTTTCTATTTTCTGTGTTTCGTACCGAGAGACTTTTGTTAATCTTGAATCCGTAACTATTATAAATTTTTTAATACACATTCACCGTAAGTAACATATTACATGTTTATTTGTAAATATATCTTATATGTGGAAATAAAGTCATAAAATCCGTACACCCAATTAACAACCCAAATCCCATTGAATTCGATGTGGCATGTCTTATCATAATTCTCGGATGAAAAGTTTTACTCTACTAACCGTAGAGTATAGAGTAAACCAATTAAGTAATGAGTTCAATACAAGAAAAGGGAAGTTTTTCTTTTGGTATTACTGTAAAACATAAAGTCACATTATTACGAAGTCCCTTTACTACACACACACACACACACAAAATAAACGAAAAGAAAATACAGTAAACCCTCCTTCGATTCGTAATTACTACAATGCCGATAAAAATTGTGATTATCGGGAAAATTGGATATTACGATCGCTATAAGTTATCTTCGAATAAGTACCTATATAAAACATATCCTTTTTGTATCTAAATTTATACGTTTGAATACACCGTTTCGAAATAGTAGACTGGTAAGGGTCTAGAGTAACCATAACAAAATAAAATGTCTAAAAATGAAAAATGGTCCGATCAGTGAAGACCAAGACATGGACGTATATGAGAATGTCTATGAGAATGTCTTCAATTAATGTTGGTAACCAGTTCTTGTGAAACTGAATTATAAAAGTACCGTTCTTTTCCTTATCTCATTACTAACATATAGAATTGACTTTGACTTGGTATTCACTAGACCGACTTCCGGGAGTATATATTAAAAAGTCCGAAGGTCTATTTCTTGTTAACATTTTAATTTAGTTAAAATAAATGAAGGTCTGGTATACCTACTCGCCTGTCATACGTTACCTTATAGGGGACTTTTTCTACATCTACCTAAAGTATAATAATTGTAACCTTCCGACACAGAACTAGTCGTAAGGGAGTATGGACGGTGACGATCACGACAAACCCTTTAGTAGTCTTCTTGTCCAACCAGAGACCCTGTATCCAAGATTCACGGTGTACTCGTAAACACGTAACGGAACTACCTTTCCCACTTTCTTCTATCCGGTAATTTGAAGTCAGATGTCTTTATCTATTTCAATATCTTTAACTTATTATTAGACTTTATTCTATTTTCTTCTTGACCATGGTCCAATGTTCATTGACGACAAAGTCGAGAGTCCCCCACGTAAAAGGTTTATTAGCTAAATAGAGGGATGAAATTTTGATTTTTGAATTCCATAAAACTATATGTAAAAAGTTTTACACAATACAAAAAGGAATGGAAATTTTTGTTTTGCACGACTTGTAAACTCGGTAGAGACTACTGGATCCAAAAGTAACATCTGTGAACGGGAACTTAACACGAGATTTATTTTATTATGAGAGTTTCTGGGAGCTTGTCCGTCCACTACCAAGGGAACGGAGTAGTGACAGTGTAAAGACCGTCGTAGAGGAGTAGGGTTAGACAAGAAAAGATTGACTCTTTCGCTTGAAAGTTCCCTTTCGTCTAGGATCTTAACATAAGTATCCTAAAATTATCAATATTTTGAAATTAAGATTAAAAAAGTAAAATGAATACTTATTTGATACGGGGTTTCTTCAATTCACATACTTTAGACATTCGAAATGGAAAATCTAGAAAGATTTAGGCATGTAAATCACGAAGAGAGGATACTTCATTTGACGTATTTAAAATACTTTTTATGAAAAAGGGTGAAGTAAAACAAGATTTAAACCAGTTTCAAACCAACGGTCAATTAGAACTGTAACAACATGGAACGGACAAAATACTATTTATCAATTATATAAAATTCAGAAGTGTGTAGATGGAGAAGTACACTTAAAATTACAAATTTTATTAAATTACTGTTGAACTTTTACAAATACCAAAAAAAAATTACTCCTATATTACTCTCCCTTTCACTGTTTTGGCTTTTTATATTTTTCTTTATAAAAATTTATTACTTACAACCTTGTAATATCTGTTAAGTGTTTTATTAAGTTTAAATTAGTCCAAAAATTTCTTATAGAGTCAATCGACAAGTCTACTAATGAAGCGAAGAACAACAAATAAGAAGTAAATTTAGTTTGAGACACAAAATTCCTTAACTTTGTAAACCTTTTTTACAACAACACCGACCTTCTAGGTTCTTACATCCCTACGGGTAACGGTACGAGAATGTGTGTCTACCTCTTGTGCTTGCCGGTCCTCCATCCACGGTGAACCTCTAAGATACGTGAGAACAATTATGTTAGAAGAATGAAGGATTCGAGAAGTTTATTTTTACACAAACCTTCACACTAAATCGTACAAAAACCCGAATTACGTTATTTCCAAAGGGAATAAGAAGTAGATTACTGTACACACGTGTACACGAGTCAATTAGTCAGTATAGACTAAGAAACACTGGGGTACCTGACATCGGACGACCCGAGGAGACGGGTACCTTAAAAGGTCCGTTCTTATGATCTCACCCAACGGTGAAGGATGAGGTAGATTACTGTACTCACGGAACTATTACATACTTTCTTAATGATCTTTATACACCGGGTAAACAAGAATAAAAAAAAAGAAAACCGATATACATGAACAAAGTATAGGAATTTGTATGTCTCTAATACCTCTTAGTATACCTCTACGAAATTCTTTGCTCCTTATTTTGATGGAACACTGGGTCTTTAGGGTGAGGACTCGTATATCGGACTCTTTTGGTGTTAATTTTTTCTGTGTATATAGGGTCACAAGTAACGTTGTGATAAACGTTATCGATCCTGTACCTCCGTTGGATCTATAGACGACGACGACGACGACGACGACGACGATTCAGCGAAGTCAGCACAGGCTGAGACACGCTGGATCTATAGATAGGTGTCTATTTACCCGTTGGATCTATAGATAGGTCTCTATTTACCTATTTCTTCAACACCATGTATATATGTCACCTTATAGTGATCGGTATTTTTTCTTACGTAAATCAGACAAGATCACTCCACCTATTTGGATCCCGGTAATACGTCTCACTTCAGTCTTTCTCTTTTTGTGCATAGTATGTAATTGTGTATATATACCTTAGATCTTTTTATCATGATTACTTGGATAACCGTCCCGTCCTTATATCTACGTCTACATCTCCTTTGAACACCTGTGTCGTCCCCTGCCTTGCTCGTCCTGTTTAACTCTCTCATCGTAACGTTATATATGTGATGTACACATTTTATCTATTAGTCGCCCGTCAACGACACATCGTGTCCCTCGAGTGGAACACGAGACACTGCTGGATCCCCTCACTCTACCCCTACCCACGATCTCTCCGAGTTCTTCCTCCTTTATATACATATAAATACTGACCAAGTGTAACAACATGTCATCGTTGGTTGTGTTGTAACATTTCGTTCATAGGAGGTTAATTTTTATTTTTTAATTTTATAATTTTTTTCTTTCCACTTTTTTGATCTATGTATGATCTACGTATTTATAGTGCACAACTATCCATAGACATATGGGTACATGTGGTAGAGTGATTTTGTATGGTGGTTACGTACCGATATTCTAAAAAAATTTGTAATAGTACAACCACTTAAGGTCAAAGGACAAGATTGTAAAAGTTTATGTCAACTGAGAACTTGTCGTGTCTAAACTTGACGTGTTCAGGTAAATATAAAAAAAGTGATTTGTAAATGTACGATGTCATGACATGTTAGACACCAATCAACTTAGTCACTTATACCTTGGTACTTATGTCACCGACTGATATTTCAATATCCACCTAAGAGTTGACTTGTCTCCAACCCACAAGATTTGAAGGTGTAACAAGTTCCCAGTTGATATGATTAAAATACTGGAACCAACTGTATTACGTACACTTTATAAAAAAATTTGGTACTTCGGGTTACCTTTTTGTTCGGGTTATTATTGTATAGTGAATACGTTTTACTTAATACTCTCAATTTATAACAAAAAGAAAGGACTCTAATTCCTGAATTTATAATGGTCTAGTTTTACACATACTCTTAGTTTCAATAGAACCCGGACTATCACCGAGTTTCAGTGAAATTTTTCGGAATCAAAACCTAAAGGGGTCACCAGGTCACCAATTCTTAAGCGGACGGTTACGTCCCCTGTATCCAAGTTAGGGACCAGATCCTTCTAAGGTGCATGGGGTCTCGTTGATTTGGACACGGGGTGTTAATGACACGGACGCACGGATCTCGGACATAACCCGATTTTCTTTTTGGTGACGTTACTCTTCGGACACGTGGTGTTGTTTCTCATCGGGGACGAATGGTGTTGATCTCTTTCGGATACGTCGTTCCTTCTGGGTCGTGTCCGTTTTCAATTAATTAATTTATAAAATTTTCAGAATCAAAACTTCTCGACAAGTTTTCTGGTTTAGACCATCATACTTGAGACATCTACCATCGGATGTTTCTCTACATCACATCTACACAGAAATCGAATTAATAAGTGAAGATTGTATCAGACAATCACGAGTAGATACATAGAGAATCCTACATTATTATTATAACTGAGTATAAACGGAAATAAATTATCAAAGACAATTCGTTCCATTTTCTTGGTCTTTCTAAATGGATTCATATGGTAAAAACAACCTTCTAAAACTGGTTCTCAGTGAGTCGTCCAAAAAGAAGTAAAAGTTGTATAACAATAGAATAAAGTAGTCATTGTATAGTTCGTTGTAATACGTTGAAGTAATAAACGTGTCGTGAAAGAGCACTTGATAGAATAAAACAAGAGTTATTAAGACTTTATATAAGTATAAGTGTAAAACATCGATTTCCTTTACTCGAAATCTTTGAAGTCATTGAATCGGTTCCGGTAAGTTCCTTTGTCACATGTCTCGACCCCCGACCTACGACTGACAGACCAATCCTCCTAGTAAAACTTCAGTCTGGGGAGAGGGTGGTTCGGGACATAGGAACCTGTTCAGTAAATTAGACACATTCGGAGGTGAAGGGAGTAAACATAGAAAAAACGACCCAATAGCATTTTTGACTTAATCTAAACTTACACTTCGTGATGAGTATCACGGACTCTGTCATTCAATTCATTCGGGACCCATGTACACTTGGTACCGATAATGATAATAAAGATAATAATACGAATTCCGTCATTAGATACCGGTATGTCTACTTTTTCAAATCTCATTGTATTAGGTTCCAATTACTACTTAAAAATTGGAAGTAAACTTTAAAATAAAAGAAAAACACCACCCAAAAGACAAACGAAAATAAACCTACTTTAGATTAGAAACAACATTATTAAACGTATTTACATCTTAAATATTTCAAATATTTGATAATCTTTATACTAAATATTATAAGGTTTAATATCAAATATAATAATTGTATAACACACGATTAAAGAACTATCTAAAGTTAAAACTTAATAAACAGATATTTTATGGATTCAGATTCTTTCAGTTAAAGGGAGGAGAAATACGTTAAATTTTCATCTAAAAGGATACAGTATTTTGTGTAACTGAAATATTTATAAGACATGAAACAAAACATCCTATACAAGTGAACTTACGTATAATTTTTAACTTACTTTCGTCTTAATCTATATCATGACCAATGAATGTACGGTCCACCAATTTAAACGTAAAAAATATCACCGTAGATCCACGGTAAATATTAATGTCATAGACTTTCCATTATATAACATTGACTATAACCAGTTAAGTGTTGTACCCACCACAAATTAGAGTACGTGTAAATTATCCTTATACCACTGTACATACAAATCATATTACTTAACAACTCTCGACGAGTGACTTTTGGACCTTAGACATCCTTTCTATTATAAAGTATATAGGTACAGACAATCTCGTCACTAATACACCTCACTGACGTACACGTAACAATCGATCACCTCTATTACTTCCTACTAATTGACCCGTTTAAGGATAGCTATCTGGAACAAGACTACTGTGAGTGTTACGACTCGTAGTCGAGTGCGACATAAAGAAACGGTCTTTTCTAAGTTTCGGGATTTCTAAGTAAACACAAAATTTCGGTTTCTATTAGTGTGATCTTCTGCATACCGCTCCAACACCATGATAGCGTCACCGCAATCACGACCCTAAAACATTTTCTCGTAATACCTTCTAAAACGAATCTCAGGACACCTGGGTCCCTATAAGAACTAAAGTAAACACGTTATACGTAAGTCATGTATAAGAGTGACTTTGTGATCCCAACCCCCACCAAGTCAAGTCAAGTCAACGAGTCAGCACAGGCTGAGAAACGCTGGGGTACTTAACGTCGTGTGGTCCGGAGGGACAGGTAGTGGTTGAGGGCCTCAAGTGAGTCTGAGTGCAGGTAGCTCAACCACTACGGTAGGTCGGTAGAGTAGGAGACGGCAGGGGAAGAGGAGGACGGGGGTTAGGGAGGGTCGTAGTCTCAGAAAAGGTTACTCAGTTGAGAAGAGTACTCCACAGGTTTCATGACCTCAAAGTCGAAATCGTAGTAAGGAAGATTTCTTTAGGGTCCCGACTAGAGGAAGTCTTACCTGCCCAACCTAGAGGAACGTCAGGTTCCCTGAGAGTTCTCAGAAGAGGTTGTGGTGTCAAGTTTTGGTAGTTAAGAAGCCGCGAGTCGGAAGAAGTGTCAGGTTGAGAGTGTAGGTATGTACTGGTGTCCTTTGTGGTATCGGAACTGATCTGCCTGGAATCAGCCGTTTCATTGCAGAGACGAAAACTTATACGATAGATCCAACCAGTATTGAAAAGAAGGTTCCTCATTCGCAGAAAATTAAAGTACCGACGTTAGTGGTAGACGTCACTAAAACCTCGGGGGGTTTTATTTCAGTCGGTGACAAAGGTGACAAAGGGGTAGATAAAGGGTACTTCACTACCCTGGTCTACGGTACTAGAAGCAAACGACTTACAACTCGAAATTCGGTGAAAAATTGAGAGGTGAAAGTGAAAGTAGTTCTCCGAAAACTCAAGGAGAAGTGAAAGACGGTATTCCCACCACAGTAGACGTATAGACTCCAATAACTATAAAGAGGACCGTTAGAACTAAGGTCGAACACGAAGAAGGTCAGGTCACAAAGAGTACTACATGAGATGTATCTTCAATTTATTCGTCTCACTGTTATATGTCGGAACTACATGAGGAAAAGAATAAACCTTGGTCAGACAACAAGGTACAGGTCAAGATTGACAACGAAGGACTGGACGTATGTCTAAAGAGTTCTCCGTCCAATCCACCAGACCATAAGGGTAGAGAAAGTCTTAAAAGGTGTCAAACAACACTAGGTGTGTCAGTTTCCGAAACCGTATCAGTTATTTCGTCTTTATCTACAAAAAGACCTTGACAGAACGAAAAAGGTACTAGGTCGTCTACAACCGTTAAACTAGAGACCAAGGAGACGGAAAAGATTTTGGTCGAACTTGTAGTCCTTCAAGTGCCAAGTGCATAACGACTTCGGACAAGACCTCTTAAAACTCGTAATGAAAGATCGTACACTCTACTCACGTTAACACGTCATCAAACTCGTAAGAAACCGTAACGGACAGCCCCCACCGTCTCACAACTTTTTCTGAACCCATCGTGATTACCATTTCTTTGACGCGGTCACGTCCTCTGTATTCTTTGGACCCAAACTAGGGACCAAACCTTCTAGGGGACCTCTTCTCTTACTGATGGTGAGATCATAAGAACGGACCTCCTAGGGTACCTGTCTCCTCGGACCTCCCGATGTCAGGTACCCGACCGCTTCTTAACCTGTTATGACTTCGTTGACTCGTGTGGGGACAGAGATCTTCTACTCTCCAACGTAGAAGTCCTACGTAGAATTTCGAGCCCAAGGAGTAACTTTAAGTCGAAAACGTGAGTTCAAAGGGTAGACGACGTTTAAGATATATAGTCAATGAAAAAAAAAATTAAGTTCCTTATAGGATAGATTTAACTTTTTGGAGTTCTATAAAACAATCACCTTACGGAACGGAAACACTTTTAACCGAGGTCAACACTTTTTACTTGTAAAAACGGTGGAACCTTCTTAATAGAGAGTGGAAGTCCTCCCCGGAAGTCCACTATTATGTCCTCACCTACAAAGTCCGTCACGTTACACTATACTCACGATACACACTAATTCGAGTCGGGTTACGATCCAACCCGGCCCACGGGAGGTTAAAGTTTCTCTCCTCGGTTTTTCCTTACGGACCCTCTCCTCAGTGCGTTTCGTTAGTGTTTCAGAGTCAATACTCTGACTCTAAGAACCAAAACAACGGACCCCTCACTCCACCTGAAAACGACGGGGACACCTTACTTGGTAACAGTTTGACCCCGTCCCCCTGTGGTCCGCATATCAGAAATAAGGAGGGTAGGGTGACAAGGATTCCATCTTCATGAGTGCCATCCTATAACCCCTATAATACAGAACATTACGGAGGTACAACTCAACTGAAGTGACGTAATATCGAAACTCAAACGAATCACCTTTCGTTATCGTTTCTTGTTTACGAACAACGTCAGAGTAAAAGACACAACTTATCATCCTCATGACAAAGTAAAAGTCTCATGGACTTTAAGTCGGTCGATCATAGACCTTTCGTGACATGAACCTTTTTATGGTGTATAGGAGTATAGCCCGTCGACCTTGATAATCAATGTGAGTCCGTCGACCTTGATAATCAATGTAACAACTTTGATTGTGATTTACGATATATTTTTTTACTTTACTTCAAGTTTAGGAAAAGAAAGGGAAAGTAAAAGAGAGAAAGTAGGACTGGAGTCTCATGGTCCGTAAACAAATTAATCGTCGTGTTTCGTAGGGAAAAGACTACAGATATTTGGGTCATTAAGTTTCGTACTAAACATTCCTACAACACAAGATGAGGTGGTCGTAAAAGAGGGTAGTTCAGGGGAAACCATGGAAGACGACTTCGAAGTATCTTGATGTATAATAAGGGGTTTGTGTGGTGGAGAAGGTTCGGCGGAAAGGTAATGTATGGCACAAGGGATCCGTCCCTTACGACGAAGAGTAGGGAGTGAACCAAAGGAGAGTGGAAGGTGGGTAGAAAGTACTACACGTGTTTTAGATTGAGAATTTACAATAGATACGACGGTAGTGTTATGATTAAGACAATGCAGAACTAACAGATGGATAAGGGGAAAAGATGTGTACGTATCATTTGAACTCGACGAATTCCTGTTTATAAAACAGAACCCGAAAAAGATAGAGACTTTAAATCGTGACTCTAACCATACATTATTACGTTGATCAGTCACTTAGTTATTGTCAAATAATCACAGGGGCTAATCGTGGCTTCTTAACTACGAAAACTTAACACTACGACCTCTTCTAAGAGATCTCAGGGGAACCTGACCTTCCTTTAGTTTGGTCAGTTAGGATTTCCTTTAGTTGGGACTTATGAGTAACGTTCCTGACTACGACTTCGGTTTCGAGGTTATGAAACCGGTCGACCACGGAAACGTAGTAACCTTTTCTACGTTGAGAAACCTTTCCTAGGATTACGATCCTTTCCAACTTCCGTTTTCCTCTTCTTCCGTCGTCTCCTACTTCACCAATCTATCGTAGTGACTGAGTTACCTGTACTCGAACTCGTCTGAGACACTCGATCACTTCCTGTTCCCTCGTACCGTACGACCTCAGCTGTTCTAGGGTTTGTCAGTTTGTGTCAATCACTGACTTGTTGTTGTACTCGGATATAATATCTTTTATTCTGACGTCCGATCCCTAAATTTTATCTTATAACGATAAGTAACTCCCCTTTTTTTAAGGGACATATCACTCCTCCTCCCTCTCTTCATCGATCCACGAATGATGTGTGATTGAGGAAGTATAAAATTGTAATATCTGTAAATATATATATTCGTATTGAATACTGTGGGGAAGGGGGTTCTTAGTCTAGTATCCTCTCCTCTTACGGAGTACTGTTAGTCCTCCTCTGGATTCATATGACCCTTCTCTTCCCTCAATAATTGTTATCGTAATTAACTTTCTCCAGTGTCATAAAAAGGTCATTTTGTAAAATTTAAATAGTAAAACAAATCTGAAAAAAAAAAAGAATACGATGACTGTACATTATGACGGAAGAATGTCTCCCCGACTATGGAAAGAGTGAGTCATACGTGTTATACTACCACTTATTTAGTATAAGAACTCGAGTGTCAAGTCATCCTTTCCGTTAGTGATTTGTTAGTCCATTATTACTAATTAGTATTAACACGTTTTACGACGTTTTCTCTTTTCGAAAGATATTATTTTCGAATTCCTTACCTACTAAAGATTGATATCAAGACGTACTTCCAATATGGATAAATACAGATAGAAGACAATGATAACGTTACTTTATAAAAATTATCAGATGGAAGACAGTGATGAGAAGTAAAGTCTGATTTTTCATGGTGGAGTCCCCGTTTTTGTTTTTATATATGATGAATTTCAATAATTTTTAAATATTTTATAGATCTCCTTTTCCAAGTAAGATGTCTTTTATTTATTAAGTATGGTATTACCATTTAATACTAAACTACTAAAAAATTTTTGTTCAGTTACGGTACTTTAATAATATACATATTTTATTCTTGTAGTCTATCTTGAAGGAGTTTGTCCGGAGAGACTTTTAGAGAGGATGAGGGAGTGTGTGTCGAGATATCTGTGTGATTTCTTGAAAAGGAAATGTTGTAAATAGTCAAACATTAATAATAAATAAACATTGTAATAACTAATTACAAGTAATATGAATGACCTGACAATTGAGGTGTTCTCGTTTTTGGTCTAAAGAAATAGAAGGGTAAAATAAAGGTCTTAGATAATTATCGTGTTATAAAGAGGTTTTTAAGAAACAAGTTATTTACTTACTTTTCTAATGAAATAAAACATCTGGTACTCATAGTGTTTCCAAAATTGTGTCGATAAGTGTTTGACATCAGAATCTTCCGGACTACATGGTGTTCTAAAATTTACCAAGACTCCGATTGGTACTTTCCGGTTTTTCACCCGTTACCGGGTTAAGGACCTTTAGGGACGGAGAAGGGGGTTTTATTAGTCCCTTATTGACTTTATTAGCCCCTTATTAATCTTATTATCAACCTTATTATTACTCAACCTTATTAGAAGGGTGAGTAAACGGATACTTTAATGAGTCGGGTATTTTTGAACGGTGGGGTATAAAACCCCCGAGACTGGAAGACTCTACCGGGTGTGAGACAGATACCTCACACAAAGAAAGATTTATTTAGGTAAAGAATGGATTTCTTTTTTTTTTCTCATAAAATTTACCCAAACGCTCTCTAGACCAAAACTAGGGACCCAACCCTTCTAGGGGACCATTGGGTGAGGTCACAAGAACGGTCCTCTTAAGGAACTTGACTCCTCGGACCGTCCGATATCAGGTGCCCCAGTGTTTCTCAGTCTGTGTTGACTCTCTGACTGCGACCAACGACCGATTAAAAAAAAACTTCCCTGTTTTTAATCAGTTTATTCAGACCCTTTAGACGCAATTTGTTTTAGTTTGTATATAGAGCTGACACTTATATCAGTATATTATATCGGAAATTATATCACTCGTAACACTTTGAGACTCTCTCATTTTCAGAAACCATAAACTGGGATCTTCAACAAAAAGACTTTGTTATATTTAGATATATACATATAAATATATGTAGGACCTTACGTTTCAGTTAACCCGGAATCCTTTGTAGTGATGTTTGTTTCGATCACCTCCACTATCTTAAGGTCAAATCGATGAAGTTTAGGATTTTCTACTACGACACTTTCACGAGGTGAGTTATACGGTCGTTTAAAACTTTTCAGTCGTCACCGGTGTCCTGACCTTTTACAGTCAAAGTAAGGTTAGGGTTTCTTTCCGTTACGGTTTCTTACGAGTTTGATGACGTGTTAACGAGAGTAGAGTGTGTGATCGTTTCATTACGAGTTTTAAGAGGTTCGGTCCGAAGTTGTCATACACTTGGCACTTTAAGGTATACAAGTTCTATGTAAATCTTTTCCGTCTCCTTGGTCTCTAGTTTAACGGTTGTAAGCAACCTAGTAGCTTTTTCGTTCTCTCAAGGTCTTTTTGTAGATGAAGACGAAATAACTTACAGGGTTGCGGAAACTGACACACCTAGTGTTGTTTGACACCTTTTAAGACTTTCTCTACCCTTATGGTCTGGTGGACTGGACGGAGGACCCTTTAGACATACGTCCAGTTCTTCGTTGTCAATGTTG
Organism: Capra ibex; assembly: GCA_006410555.1. NCBI lineage: Eukaryota > Metazoa > Chordata > Mammalia > Artiodactyla > Bovidae > Capra > Capra ibex. The sequence continues at coordinate 75,109 of SJYO01001058.1, forward strand.
ATCTGTACTCGTTGTCTGACCAAGGTTTAGTTCTTTCCTCATGCAGTTCCTACATACAACAGTGGGACGAATTGAATGTACGTCTCATGTAGTACCCTTTACGACCCGACCTTCTTCGCGTTCGACCTTCTAACGGCCCTCTTTATAGTTATTGGAGTCTATACGTCTACTGTGGTGGTAATACCGTCTTTCGTTTCTTCTCGATTTCTCGGGGAACTACTTGTACTTTCTTCTCTCACTTTTTCAACCCAATTTCGAGTTGTAAGTCTTTTGATTGTAGTACCGTAGGTCAGGTTAGTGAATTACTGTTTATCTACCCCTTTGTTACATTTGTCTCTGAAATAAAACCCCCCGAGGTTTTAGTGACGTCTACCACTGACGTCGGTAATTTAATTTTATACGAACGAGGAACCTTCTTTCCGATACTAGTTGGATCTGTCCTACAATTTTTCGTCTCTGTAGTGAAACGGTTGTTTCCAGGTAGATCAGTTTCAATCCCAAAAAGATCATCAGTACATACCTACACTCTCAACCTCATATTTCTTTCGACTCGTGGCTTATTAACTATGAAAACTTGACACCACAACCTCTTGTGAGAACTCTCAGGGAACCTGATGTTCCTCTAGGTTGATCAGAAAGGAGTTCCTCTAGTCAGGTCTTATAAGTAGTCTTCCTGACACAACTTCGACTTTGAACTTATAAAACCGGTGGACTACGCTTCTTGACTTAGTGATCTTTTCTGGGACTACGACCCTTTCTAACTTCCGCCCTCTTCCCCTACTGTCTCCTACTCTACCAACCTACCGTAGTGACTGAGCTACTTGTACTTAAACTCATTCGAGACCCTCAACCACTATCTGTCCCTCCGGACCGCACGACGTCAGGTACCCCAGTGTTTCTCAACCTGTGCTGACTCATTGACTCGACTTGACTTGACTAACATATAAATATCAACGGTATAAACACAGATATATAAACGATATATACATGACTATATGGGGTCTCTAGATCGGAAAAAGGTGTGTCTCCTACTTATCCCGTTATTCGTCCTACAAGAAGTTCTACAGACGTAAAAAGTGAGAGTTAAAGTCCTGGAACTCTTTTGAATAAATCGTAATCAGATACCAGTTACCGTTGGGTGAGGTCATGAGAACGGCCCTTCCAGGGTACCTACCTCCTCGGACCACCCGACGTCAGGTACCCTAGCGATCCTCAGCCTGTGTTGAAGTGCAATTGAAAAGTGAAAGTACGTATCCTCTTCCTTTACCGTTGGGTGAGGTCATAAGAACGGACCTCTTAGGGTCCCTGCCCTCTGACCCACCCGACGGTAGATACCCCAGCGTGTCTCAGCCTGTGCTGACTTCGCTGAATCGTCGTCGTCGTCGTACTAGAAAATTCCGAAAGGACCATCGAGTCTACTATTTCTTGGACGTCCTCTGGGTCCAAGCTAGGGATCCAACACCACAGGGGACCTCTTTCTATACCGTTAAGTGAGGTCATAAGAAGGGGTCTCGTAAGGTACCTGTCTCCCCGGACCGTCCGATGTCAGAAACCCCAGTGTTTCTCAACCTGTACTGACTCACTGATTGTGATACGGGAATATTCGTTCAAACGTTTTCGTCTGTAACATCATTCTAAGGAGTCAAATAAAAGTAGACAATAAGAACCTTCTTTCTTTTATTTACGTTTTTAATATATTTCGAAATTGTTTATCTGGAGTATGTGTGTAGAGGGTCGGTTTTGTTGATCTTTCGTTTCCCATTGTGAAACCGGAGACGACTGTGAATCGGAAACAGGGTACTGACTCAACCGATGGAGTAAAACCGATCCTAAAACCTCCCAGACCAACGAAAAAAAACAAAAATTATCACATTTTAGACAAAGTGTTAGTCCTTATGATCGTAGTTAGGACTGCACCGTCGAACCATCGTACTCCTTAAACCAGTGGACCCCTTGACTAAGTACACCTACTAAATTGTTTAAAATAGGGATAATTATCCTTTTATTTGGGTTTTTATACTGAGGTTTCGGTTATAAAAGTAAACATTGGTCGTTGAACAAGAGGGGTATCAACGTTAGAACTGTTCATTTCAACCTGAGGACCTCGTCCTCTCGGATCACAATCACTCTGATCCACGAGACTAGTACAACGGACTCACGTGGGACACAAGGACATAAAGGGGCTTTGAGTCACAAGTCAAGTATAATCGATAATATCACATAAACGAGATTTTTCATAAATTTCACCAGGTGTTGTTATACGTTTCGTGTTACGTTTACTCTTTATCAATTCTTTTTCCTCTTTATTCTGGCCTTTGATTTTACCTCAATACTTATTTCCGATGATAATTTTTATCCGTATAGTAATTTAGAAGTACCTATAAAAGGGAACGGTTCGTGTGACACCAAATATATGACAGTGATTTATATACAAACCACTTAAATTAACCCAGATTTGATGTGAAAAACATAATCCCAGTCACTAAAGTAAGACACTCGAAAAATCGTCCTTTTGTTTTACTGATCAATGGGTTAATTCACAGAAATCCTAATTTTTATTTGTGTACGAGTCTTATTTATTTTGTATAAAACGTAAAAGACTATAATTTTGGTTTCTCATTAAAGAGGATTTAAGGAATATTCGTCCCTTGATACTTACCTGACTCATTATAAGTATTACGAAAAATTAAATTACTTTACCAGTATAAAATATCTCAATAAAGAAAGTAACAAATCGAATCCAGTCTCGATGGTGACCGTACATAAAGAGACTAGAGTGAGTATGTAAAGAAGACTAAGAGTCAAAGACTCAGTAAGAGAAGAAGGGTTGAAGATTTGGTCACAAAAGTTGGAATCGACAGGTGATCATAGTAGTCTCCCGAAAATTTTTACATCGGTGGACTTGGGTTACGTCTTGTTAATATAGTCTCAGAAACACTCCTCCTAGACTTATAGTCGTAAAAAATATTTCGAAGTATCTTCTTAGATTGTGTTACTATCAGTAACTCTTACTTCGAGTTTTGTAACCTTACTCAGGTCCTGAAGTGAAGGATAAGGTCTCAGTAAGACATCCGTGAAAAAAGGGTCGGAGTATCAAAGTAAAAAATTACAAAATTTAATTAAAAATAATATCATATCAACGAAATGTCACAACACAATCAAAGACGACATTTCTTTTCACCTAGTCGATATACCAATATACACAGGGGAGAAAAAACCTAAGGAAGGGTGAATCGAATGGTGTCTCGGAACCCATTTCGAAGAACACGGTATGTCATCCAAAAGTAATCAATAGATAAAATATGGATCATAGTTATCATGTATATACATGAGTTAGAGGGTTAAAGGGTTAAGTAGGGTGGGAGGGGGATGAAACCGTAGGTATACAAACAAGAGACAAAGATACAAAAATAAATATGAACGTTTATTCGAGTAGATATGGTAAAAAGATCTAAGGTGTATATACGCAATTATATACTACAAACAAAAAGAAAAAGACTGAATAAAGTGAGACACTCTGTCGGAGATCCAGGTAGGTACAGAGACGTTTATGGTAGGAGTATTGAAATTTAGGTGGACATAGTGGGGATACGAGATGTCGGTACATTGGTGACAGGTGAACTTTTGAGGTGAACCTACCAGGTGTCCCTAGAGTTTTAACGGTTTATGTTTGCAAGTGAGAATTAAAATGAGGGGTATCAGGAGTAGTAGAATCATTTACAGTGGTAGCTAAGTGGATCAACAAGTTCGGTAGGAACTGAAGAGAGAGAGTGTAAGGGATAGAATAGGTAATCGTTAGACACGTTTTGTATGAATACTAGAGTAGTGTAAGTTATCACTCTGGGCTCCAGTCATTCGTTAATAGAGTGTGATATTTTACACGTGTAAAGTATTTTAAATGTAGACGGAAACAGGGTAGAGGGTGTAGGTCAGATAAAAGGTTCAGCACATAGAGTCAGTAACCACCGAAGGGTATTATGAGTGTCGTTGTTTTACGGTCTTATCTTCGGTTTAGGGAGCGACAGTATACGTTCCATAACGTACTAGGCTGGACACAGAGGAATGAGTGAAGGATGGCGAATGGAAGGAGTGACGGGAGGTCAGTGTGGACGGAAAACGAAAGGACCTTGTACGGAATGAACGGGTACACAGTCTAGAAACGAGAACCGAAAGGAAAACGGATCTTAGGAGAAAAAACATCAATAAACGTATTAAATAAAGGAGTGAGGAAGCCCAAAGACAAGTCTACAATCGAGGTACCCTTTTGACCCAAACTAGGGACCCAACCCTTCTAGGGGACCTATTCCCTTTCCGATGGGTGAGATCATAAGACCGGATCTCTCAAGGTACCTGACATACCAGGTACCCCAGTGTTTCGCTGAGAGTGAAGCGAAGTGGCAAGGATTGAAGGGGTGACGGGAGGTCGTGTGGACGGAAAACGAAAGGATCCTGTAGGGCATGAACGGGTGCACAGTCTAGAAACGAGAACCGAAAGGAAAACGGATGTCACGAGAAAAAACATCAATAAGTATATTAAATAAAGGAGTGATGAAGACCAAAGACAAGTCTACAATAGAGGTGTCCGACAGGGACTGGTGGAATAGTTTGATCGTGGATAGGACAACGAGAAATAAGTGAATAAGACACGAAAAATTGAGTATCTTAAATAAGAATACATTTAAAAATAATGTTTAAATAAACGAGTAAATACATAATAGAAACAACCTACTACTTAGGTACTCAATTTAAGTTAGTAAAAACCGACTTTGGTCCCCGTCTAAAAAGATTAACAGATCTCGTTATCCACCAATACTAAGTCATTCAGAAAGGATTATGAGAAAGAGTGTTTTATTTAAACTCTATATGCATTTTCCTCACTCTAACTTTACCATAAACTGATTTACACTTTGGTATAAGGAATCAAACGTAGGTGGATCGTTGGGTTTCACAAACTTTTTATTGACTGTCTGTCTATTTGTCGTTTAGTTTGATCGGATCAGAACTGGTCTACGGTCCAATTTCAGACCGGGTAAATTTTATACTTTTCTTCCGAATCTAGACTCACGAAACATTGATGTAGATTTCAATAAATTTATTTCTTTTTCGTCGACTTTAACTTTGTTTTTTGAATATCATTTACCTTAAGTCCTCGGTTCTCTCATGTTATAATAAAATTCTAGATCCTTTTAACAACAACAAGTCAGTGATTCAGTACAGGTTGAGAAACGCTGGGGTAATAACGTCACGCGGTCCAAAGGGACAGAAGATGGTAGAGGGTTTTGGACGGGTTTGAGTACAGACGACTCAGCCACTAGGATAGATTGGTAGAGTGGGAGACAGGAGGGGAAGAGGAGGACGGAAGTTAGAAAGGGTCGTAGTCCCATAAAAGGTTACTTAGTCGAGAAGTGTAGTCCACTGGTTGCATAACCTCGAAGTCGTAGATTACTTATGAGTCCTAACTAAAGGAAAACCTAACTGACAAAACTAGAGGAACGAAGGGTGGACCTTTTTGACCGACCTCTAATAAAATGTTCTTCTAGGGGACCTCCTCCTTTACCGTTGGGTGAGGTCATAAGGAGGGACCTTTTACAGTACCTGTCTCCTCGGACGATCCCGGTGTCAGGTACCCCAGTACTTCTCAGTCTCTGTCATCTAGTTGACTCATGTGTGTTTTTAATTTCGGATTTGACAGAAAAAAACACTATCTCCGTGTATTACAAAAGGCAGTCTACACGAGAGTAGTCATGATGGCCACATAAGACCCACCCTAAACTTCCGTCTGAAATACGGATTCCTTTTCCTTCACAGTAGCTCTAGGGAGGCACCGGAGGGATCATAGTCGTATTAGGGTCTTTACTATAAGACGACTGGTTTCACTTTTGTCACACACGGTCGAGACTAAGATGACGAGACTCGAAAGGAAAGACAGGGTACACCTCCGACACGTCACTTCACGGATCCTCGAACCGGAGTTCTCGACCTGATTTACTCAAACTTAAGACCGAGAATGTATCTAAATACTGGAACCTGTTTAATACCCGAGAAACACAAAAGAGTGAAAAGAGTAAATATATTACATTTATTACAATCAAAGATGGAGTGTTTTTATGTGAATGTCACAAACCACTCCTAACAATACTCAATCATACACATTGATCTTGTCACGATCAACGTATCATTCAAGAATGTATTCCCAACAAAACTAGTATATACGAAACCAAGACGGGTGCATCGAAGGTACCTCGTAAAGAATCATCCTTCCCAGAACAAAAAGACAAAGTACGAATTTCTATATTTTATCGTCGAATACTTCTCTCTTTCTTTATGTACAAGTTTAAGTCTTGAAAGTCCGGAGACCTCAGTAAACAGACTTTTGTCTTGAGTCAGAAGTAAAAAGATAGATCACGACAAGACAACTACTCATGACTCAAAAGGAAGAACTGTTTTTCTTCAAAAGGAAGAAACGATAAAGGAACTAAAAAAGGGAATTCGGTCTGGGACCATATTCAATTTACATAGTCCTTACTACGGTAAAAGGGAATAGGTCTCTTCGACTGTTTCGTTATGGGATGTACACTCTAGGATCGAGGATGACCTAAACGGTAAAACGAAGTAGACGACTACGTCCGTGTTTGTTTATGTCCAAACTTCTAAACGGAGTACCTATTTCTTCTGCTCTGAACGGGACACAACAACTCCTTCTATCTAGATCCTAGTATCGTTTTTCCATCTCAAAACGACAATATACTTCCTGAAAGATTGTCAAACCCGATTTATGTTATGGGTATTAATAAAAATACCTTTTATTAAATAATCAACCTTTTCTATCCTTTTCGTATTCCCTTGACTTCGTCTTCGTTTGATTTAAGGACGAGTGTAATTCTTAGACAGAGATTCTCGAAATTCACGGGGACACACCAAGAATCGATCTCATCTAGTACCAAGAGAGACGATCAAGACATTGAATATAGAGGAAAATTACACCTTAATAGTGTGACATAATGTCAAGACTAAGTGTCCAGACAAAAATACACTCTCATCTCTTAACACACAGAGGTAATGAACCGTACCGGGACCCTAATAAAGAACTAACAACTTATTTACTTTACGGACTGTTTTCATTTAAGGAGTAAATCCATTAAAATTGTTTTTTTACTATGAGATTTTACTTAGTATAACACAACAGAATCGTAAATATTGTAGTTTTTAATTAAAGAAGTCAACCGTGAGACACAATCAATGGTGGTTGGGAAACGATATTAGACATTAAAACGTATTTAGTGTCTCCATTACTATCGGATCTTCTAACATGTCCCCCGACCGAGGGTCACTTGTTAAAAACTAACTGATTTCTGAGAATGTATCAGTCCTTGTAAAGAACGAGTCGTCGATTAATAATTCAAGATTGTCTCGAAATACTAAGATTCTCTATCCAGGAGTCAGAAAGTAAGAATAATATAGAATGTTTATACTACATTTTGTGACCCGTGTTATTTCAACGAATTCTAAGAAGAATATTTTGTAAAAATGGATCTAAACACACTATCTCTTTTCCTCCGGACTCGGGTCCGACAATAGTATACGTGTGATCCTCCTATTTTGACTCACACTCTTGTTCAGTAGACTCACAGTTTCTATACGTAGTAAGACACCTCACCGACGTCATTGAACAACCAAGACTAATAGGATCCCTTTTTCGATTCCGTGATCATTACTGATCCACGTCGTTCGGGACCTAAGTGACTTCTTTTCACTACCTTGTGGTCTTAACTTTTGTCTTTACTGTTTTAAAAGTGTTACGGCTCGTTCTGTCCAATTTATTCTCATCCCAATCCTGTCGATTAAGAGTCCTTCTCCCTGCCCCAAAACAACAAATCAGTGATTTAACACAGGTTGAAAAACGCTTGGGTACTTGACATCGGACGGTCCAAGGAGACAGGCAACCTAAGAAGTCCGTTCTTATGACCTCACCCAACGGTAAAGGAAGAGGTACCCTAGAAGCACTGAGTCCCTAGCTTGGACGTAGAGAACGTAGATGGACGTGACCGTCCGTACAAACAGTGGTCGACTCGGTGGTCCCTACAAGTTTTATAAAAAAGAAATAACTAAACCGACACGACTCAGAATCAACACCACACGAGCTAGAAGATCGACGTCGTACGTCCTAGAACTCAACACCGCACACCCTAGATCAAGAAGATAGTCCCTAGTTTGGACCAGGGGGACGTAACCCTCGTACCTCAGAATTGGTGTCCTGGTGGTCTGGTGGTGTCCTCAGGGAGGTCCTTGTCCATAAGTCCCCGTTTATGTCTTCTCAGACTCCGTAATAAACTTGTGTAAATAAGAATTGAGGGAACCAAGTGAAGGGAAAACGATAGTAGTAGATGAGATTACTTATCATCCAATTTTTGGAAGGATACCAAACTAACACGTTGGTAGTCTTTGACTAGGTAGTTCAGATTTTGTCTGAAACTATAACGGTACTCATAAGGATCGGTGTGAGTCCTCAATTTTTTTTTATTATTGATCTATAATAATTAATTCTTCACCTCAATGGACTTTCTAGAAAGGTACGACTAACTTTAAGTAGAGTAAAAAAAGAAAATGAGCTTCGAAATATCCAACAATTAATATACACATATATTAAGTGACTTGATACATAGAGAGTCAAGGAATTACTTTAGTAATCATTACTACTTCGCCCTCCAAAACCAAAGTAAAACCAAAAACGTTCCTAAACCCTACGAGAGTAAACCACCAAAAAATTAATAATAAAAAAACCGACACGACCCAGAAGTAACTCTGTGAGTCCCGTGAGTCCGATAAGTGACACCACACACGATGAACGGTGTCCACCCGAGTCGTTAACGTCGTGTGTCCGAATCAACACTGTACACTCTAAATCAAGGGACTGGTCCCTAGCTTGGGTCCGGGGAAGTAACCCTTGTATCTCAGAATAGGTGATCTGGTGGTCCCGTCAGGGTCCCCAGAGAGTAAACCTTGTTCTATTACGAACTCACCCGATAATTGTAGATTCCCTTCAAAAGATTTATATCCTTTTGACATAATTCTATCTCTACCCTCCTACGAAGTATTAAGACCACGGAACCCTACCAAGATTTGTATATGAAATGTATACAACTAACAAATGTCGAAAATGAATGAAAATCATTGATGTACAGAAATTATTATAAACAAATTATTTATCGATGACCCTTAAGAGAGTCATATACGTTCTATGACTTGTTCTGAAACTTTCCTTTTGACTATGTTTCCTGTGGCGAAGACAAGATTGATCTGAAACACTACAATCTGGGGTCCACTACCACTTCTCTCCTCCCTGAAGTATCTACTACGGTTCAAATACCCGTCTTTTATGGTTCCTTCTACCACGGTAATATTTTCATATATTGTATCCGTCCTATCGTCCATACGTCACCGTAAACGTCGATCGTCTGTACTTCCTCCTGTGTTACTCACTTCCTTAAACCCAAAATCAAGTATATAGTAGACAAATATAAATACACACCGTGAACCTGTTCATCTAGAACTCATTTTCTTATTCTTATCTCAATTACCTCAGACAAATCTTCAGTATACTCCTTTATAGTGAAGATTTCCATATCCTCGGTAAGTATACAAGGTTCCCTTTACCATACCTTACCTTTTAGTATCTTGGAACCCTTTATCTACTGTTCCTTTCCTATCTTTACCGTTTCCTTAAACCTCCTTTTTTCCTCGAGTCAGTACACCCTCAGTTCTCTCGTCTTAATACCTTCGTCCGTACCCCACTGATTGTTACGTCACTAACCTCTTTCTTACTCACTGAGGTAGTATTTGTTCTAAGTAGTAATAAGTCCCTTTTAACACAATTTTAGTCGTTATTTTTAACGATTCAACTAAAAAAATTGTGATCTTATCCAAAATATAAAAGTAGGTCGAATGATAATTATACTTAAAATAAACAGAACCATTGAGTTCGTGACTAGTAAGTTTAACACTTAATACTCACCGTTACACAAGATCGTTCACAAACCGTATCACAAACCAGTATCATAAGTTGAAAAGGTATTGTCAAAAGACAACTCAAATAATGAAACAACCATTTAAGAATTTTAATAAAAAACCACAAAACTGGAACGCTGCCCGTAAAAGCAAATGAATTTGTAAATGTATCTTATTTTAAATAAATTTGTCAACGTATCTCATTTTAAGTGAAAAAACCACAAATCAAGGTACTTACATCTGTTTACATGTCAGTACGTTGTTGGTGATTATAGTTTTAAGGGGCCCCGACTAGGCATATATATCATAGTACTTTCACAATCACTGACTCAACATCGGCTGAGAAACACTGGGGTACCTGACACCGAGTGGTCCGATCAGACAGGTACCTTAAGAAGTCTGTTCTTATGACCTAACCCAACGGTAACGGAAGAGGTCACCTAGAAGGGTTGGGACCCTAGTTTGGACCCAGAGGACGTAACGTCCATCTAAGAAATGGTACACTCGGTAGTAAAGTCAAGTCAAGTCAAGTCAAGTCAACGAGTCAGTACAGACTGAGAGACGCTGGGGTACTTGGTGTCGTGTGGGTCGGAGGGACAGGTAGTGGTTGAGGACCTCAAGTGGGTTTGGGTACAGGTAGTTTAGTTACTACGGTAGGTTGGTAGAGTAGGAGACAACAGGGGAAGAGGAGGGTGGGAGTTAGAAAGAGTTGTAGAAAAGTTTACTCAGTCGAGAAACGTAGTCCACCGGTTTCATGACCTCAAATTCGAAGTTTTAGTCAGAAAGGTTACTTGTGGGTCCTGACTAGAGGAAATTCTACCTGACCAACCTAGAGGAACGTCAGGTTCCCTGAGAGTTCTCAGAAGAGGTTGTGGTGTCAAGTTTTCGTAGTTAAGAAACCGTGAGTCGAAAGAAATATCAGGTTGAGAGTGAAGACATGTACTGGTGACCTTTTTGACATCGGAACTGATCTGCCTGGAAACAACCGTTTCATTACAGAGACGAAGAATTATACGACAGATTAAACCAGTATTGAAAGGAAGTTTCCTCATTTGCAGAAAAATAAAGTACCGACGTCAGTGGTAGACGTCACTAAAACCTCGGGTCTTTTTATTTCAGTCGGTGACTAAGGTGACAAAGGTGTAGACAAACGGTACTTTACTACCCTGACCTACGGTACTAGAATCAAAAGACTTACAACTCGAAATTCGGTTGAAAAAGTGAGAGGAGAAAATGAAAGTAGTTCTCCGAGAAATCAAGAAGTGAAAGACGGTATTCCCACCACAGTAGACGTATAGACTCCACTAACTATAAAGAGGACCGTTAGAACTAAGGTCGAACACAAAGAAGGTCGGGTCGTAAAGAGTACTACATGAGACGTATATTCAATTTATTCGTCCCACTGTCATATGTCGGAACTACATGAGGAAAAGGGTAAACCTTGGTCAGACAAAAAGGTACAGGTCAAGATTGACAACGAAGGACTGGACGTATATCCAAAGAGTTCTCGGTCCAGTCCACCGGACTATACGGGTAGAGAAAGTCTTAAAAGGTCAAATAACACTAGGTGTGTCAGTTTCCGAAACCGTATCAGTTATTTCGTCTTCATCCACAAAAAGACCTTAAGAGAACGAAAAAAGTCACTAGGTCGCCTACAACCGTTAAACTAAAGACTAAGGAGACGGAAAAGATTTTGGCCGAACTTGTAGACCTTCAAGTGCCAAGTGTATAACGACTTCGGACCGAACCTCTTAAAATTCGTAATGAAAATCGTACACTCTACTCACGTCAACACGTCACCAAACTTGTAAGAAACCGTAACGGAAAGAAACCCTAACCTTACTTTTGACTGGAAAAGGTCAGGACACCGGTGACTACTCAAAAGGTTTAAACGACCGTATAACTTACGTCGTGAAAGTGTCGTAATAGAAAGTCCTAAACTTTGTCGAGGTGACCTTAAGGTAGTGGAGGTGATCAAAACAAGTATCACTACGAAGGATTCCGGATGAACTGAAGTGTAAGGTCCTACGGACCGAGATCCACTCACTAGTGTGGTAGCACTAATAGAACCAGTACTTCTAGAAAACACATGTCAAGAAGGTACATAAGAACGGTGGAGAAGAATTATAGAAGACGAAGACAATCCAGGGATGGTAAAGACAAGAAATAACATGGGCAGAGACGTACTTTACAAGGGAACCATAGAGATTAAAAGAACTTCTCTAAAGATCAGAAAGGGTAAGACATCAAAAGGAGATAAAGAAACGTAACTAACGACTTTTTCCGAAAGAATAGAGAGGAACGATAAGAAACCTTGAGACGTAAGTTTAACCAAATATAAAGGAAAAGAGGAAACGAAAAGTGAAGGAAAGAAGAGTGTCGATAAACATTCCGGAGGAGTCCGTCGGTAAAACGAAAAAACGTAAAGAAAAAGAACCCCTACCAGAACTAAGGACAGAGAAGATGTTACTGTACTTGGAGGTAGGTATCAAGGAGTCCGTGAGACAGATAGTCTAGATCAGGGAATTTAGATAAAGAGTGAAGGTGACATATCAGTATTCCCTGAACTAAATCCAGTATGGACTTACCAGATCGCCAAAAGAGATGAAAGAAGTTAAATTCCGACTTAAACCATTATTCCTCAAGTACTAGACTCGGTGTCAGTCGAGAAGCAGAACAAAAACGACTGACATATCTCGAAGAGGTGGAAACGGACGTTTCTTATATTAGTTAGACTAAAGTCACAGCTGGTAGACTACTACAGGTACACATCTCAGAAGAGAACACAAAAACCTCCTCCCACAAACGATACTGGTCACACAAGAGAACCGTCTTGAGATAATCAGAAACGGGACGAAACAAGACATGAGGTTACGGTTTAAACGGACAATGAGGTCCACAAAGACTGAAGGATGAAATCGTAAGGTCAGGGGATATTACTTTTCCTGTAGAAAAAACCTACAATCAGATCTTCCAGAACTCGGTAGTCCCTTCGGGGATATATCATAATACCTATGACAAATTTCAGGAAAAAATCTAATGAATAGTACTTCACTCAACCTAAAAGAACTTATACTACAAACGTTCTATGAAGACGATCCCAAACCCCTTCTGTAAGACCCGTCGGAAGTCCAAAAAAAAGAAGTAGTGGAAGTGTCTTAGTTTGGTAAAGGAAGAATTTACCGAGGAGACTCAGAAACACAATGGTGAGTGACACTTGATACGCTCCACGTTCTCCCGAAGAAGACGGAAATAAGGATGTACGTTATCCTCTCTCTCTAAAACGTTAAACGATACTGGAGGAAGTGGAAGTCCTTCATATAAAAACATTAGTAAAAAGTCTCTAGACAGTGACGACCGGTACAACAATAACAAACTTGAAGAAAGACGGAAAGAGGGACACACCATGTATGATTGAGACGACGTGGACCCATGACAATGTATAAAAACCTCAGACACTTTTTATACAGAGGATCAAAACGATTTTTCTCCCTAATACGTCCAAAACAACAACAGTAATTGACACACTAAAACGTACAATAGACCTTCCTCGTCTATCTTCTAGGACAATTGTGTAGGTTCAAGAACTTCAGAAAGGAAATTGACGAGAGTAGGGACGAAAAGAGAGTAAGGGAAAGGAACCGAGTGTGTAATTCGAGACCATAGGGGGTATGACGGTTGAGGAGAATAAGGATGTAGTGAAATAATTTCGCACCTCATAAAGGATAATATAGGATCTGGTACAATAGTAAAGGACTTGTATATTAAAGTTTCAACTAGGTGAAAAAGGACAATAGGAAAACTGAACATTACGGGAAAATAAGAAAGGGACTAATCATATGAGAACAAGTATGAAGTACTCGATTTTTACACATAACTGAGGAAATCCTTCGGAAGAAACTGTAGAGGAGTCGACAACAACAAAGACTGAGAAACACTGAAGTACCTGACGTCGTGTGGTCCGAAGGGACAGGAAATCAGAGAGGGCCTCAAACGAGTTTAAGTACATGTGACTCAGTCACTACGATAGATTAATAGAGTAGGAGACGATGGAGGAAGAGGAAAACGGAAGTCAGAAAGGGTCGTAGTCCCAGAAAAGGTCACTCAGTCGAGAAACATAGTCCACCGGTTTCATGTCCTCGAAGTCGAAGTCGTATTTAGGAAGGTTGCTCATAATTCCCAACTAAAGGGAATGCTAACTGATCAAACTAGAGGAACGATAGGTTCCCTGAGAGTTCTTAGAAGAGGTCCTGGTGTTAAATTTTCGGAGTTAAGAAGTCGGAAGAAATACCAGGTTGAGAGTTTAGGTATGCACTGATGACCTTTTTGGTATCGAAACTGGTATACCTGGAAACATCCGTTCTACTACAGAGACGAAAAATTATGTGACAGATCCAACCAGTATTGAAAGGAAGGTTCCTCGTTCGTAGAAAATTAAAGTACAGACGTCAGTGGTAGGTGTCACTAAAACTTCGGGTTCTTTTATTTTGGACAGTAACGAAGGTGAAAAGGGGGAAAGTAAACGGTACTTCACTCCGTTTAGTTAGAGAGTGGACACAAAGGTGTGGTGTGACAGGGTAAAAATGACGTGAATGAAACAACGAAAATTATAAATATATAGAATAATAGTTCGGTCACTCATACGGGACGTAGATACATAACCGGACAGATATATTTTGAAAGTTTAGGAACCAAAGAACCTGAGATGAACGTTTAGAGGATACTACTTGTCGTGTATGGAAGTAATCCAGAGTAAACTGAAAGATGATCAGTTGACTTCCCACGTTATAAAACTCAGTGATCTAAATATATAGATCAAAACTATTAAAGTTTCGTTAAAATGACAAGAATCCTACAATGATCTTGAGGAGATCTTAACTTCGGAGTAATTTTTTTTTTTTTGAGCCATTAATGATTATCTTCAATAAGACATAAGGTCCACTACGTTGACACTGTTATCGAGTGTCTATATGGGGGTTTCTCGTTGACTTCTAGGTATGAGACAACCGTCTACAATAGTATCAACGACGTCCATTCAGAAATCACGGACAAAAAAACAACTTTACAGTGTAGTCGTCTGATTAAGGAAGGGACCAACGACTGTACAGACATTCTTATCGAAGAACCTTCTTAATCCATATACATGTTGATTGAAGGTAAGACAGAAAACCATCAGTACTATGACCAGGTAATACGGACACAATCGTAAACAATGAAGTAATACCCTTTCGTTTTGTCAGAAACCTTACTGTCTAATTCGTGTTCTTACTTGCACATGAAACTGTTAATGAAACTGGCCACATTAATCAAGGTTTGTACTTATTCAATTCTCCTCTGACCATCCTTTACGACAACTTTTCCATCAGTCCCGATCGAGTACATCCTAGAACATTTGGGAGGTCCCTGAAAGTATCTTCGGTTTCTACCGACACTCGTTTTCTAACTATACCAAACCAAATACAAAAATTTTATAATGAATATAACACAGTTCCTCTTAACTAAGATCTTGTCATTCTCATCTTTGTCTCTCTTATCAATAACGTGAAGATAAATTACTTAGAGTTAAAAGGGAATTAAACAAAACATAAGTTTGTATGTTTCTTAAGATGGGAAGTGAAGATTGAAATGAGAACGGTGTATCATAAAGACGTAATGTCTACTGACACTGAGAAGAACAAAATAGGCTCCGAACTTACCACCGTAAAAAGTGAAACAAATAGTTAATCTACAATGACTATTAAAGATCTGAAATGTCAATTTAACAACTTATAAAAGTTTGATGTTTCCCTCCCATTTTCAAGGTCTTTTTTAATTCAAACTACTTCTCTTACTATTATCAAATTCAATCAAAGTTAGTTCAAATTGACTGTAAATTTATTATATCTGGGAAGAGACCTTGAGTCTTATATATACACTACTAAGGTCCACCTCATTAAACGGAGAAACATCTCATTTTTATCTTTATAATGTGAAAGTACTTCAGTGGTCATTTGACCATTTCGATTAGTGTAAAGAACAAAAAGACTTTTTGATATAAGTTCTCTATAGTTTACGTTTAAAAACTTGACTCAACTGTATTTATTCTGTAGTCTACAAATTTCTCCGTTATTTTCAAAAATATGGTATCCAGTTGTAATTCATTTTTCGACACGTCGTCGACTATATAATCGTCTCTGTTTGTGACTGAGGAAAAATCTTTATGATCCTAAGTATGTGGTCAGAGTCCTAAACCACTTGTCTCTCTTTAATCTCACTAGAAGGACCAAATAGAGATTGAAATCTGTCTTACTTTAAATGTAATAGAAATTTTCCACGACAACCGAGGTCATAATGGTTGAACATTTCTGACAAAGTGGTAACTGGAGTAAAGGGCAAATAGTTAATACTGTAATTTACACATAAAAGAAGATCACCTCATTGTGGGGAGTCACAAGTAAGTCAAGTACAAACTAAAAAAAAAAACCTATTTTTTACTGTTTACACACTAGTTTTAGGAGAAAAGTCTTGGTGACTGTAAGAAGCACTGATTTAGTTTCGAATACAGTGTTCATATGTAAGAACTCAAGGAGATACCTGAGTGGTATACGAGGAAACATTTCCGAATTTAGTCGTGAAACATTTTCCGTCTCCTTGTTCTCTATTTTAACGGTTGTAGGTAATCTAGTATCTTTTTCGTTCTCTCAAGGTCTTTTTGTTGAAGACGAAGTAAATGATACGATTTCGGAAACTGACACACTTAGTGTTGTTTGACAGCTTTTAAGAAGTTCTCTACCCTTATGGTCTGGTGGAACGGATAGAGGGTTCTTTGGACATAAGTCCAGCTCTTTGTTGTCTATCTTGGTCTGTACCTTGTTGACTGACCAAGGTTTGACCCATTCCTCATGTAGTTCCGACATACAACAGTGGGACGAACAAATTGAAGACATATCTCATGTAGTACACTTCACGACTCGACCTACTTCGTGTTCGACTTTAGTTCTAACGACCCTCTATATAATTATTGGAGTCTATACACTACTGTGGTGGGAACACCGTCCCACTTGATTTTTCGAAAAACTACTTCCTCTTTCTTCTCTCACTTTTTCAAGCGAATTTTGAGTTGTAAGTCTTTTACTTCTAGTACCGTAGGGTAGGGTAGTCAAGTACCGTTTATCTACCCTTTCGTTACCTTTGTCACTCTCTTAAATAAAACCTCCTAGGTTTTAGTGACGTCTACCACAGACGTCGGTACTTTAATTTTATACGGACGAAGAACTTTCTTTTCGATTGTTTCGATCTGTTGTATAATTTTTGGTCTCTGTAATGAAACGGCTGTTTTCAGGTAGATCAGTTTCGATACAAAAAAGATCATCAGTACATACCTACACTCTCAACCTGATATTTCTTCCGACTCGTGGATTCTTAACTACGAAAGTTTGACACCACAACCTCTTCTGAGAAGTCTCAGGGAACCTGACGTTCCTCTAGTTTGGTCAGTTAGGATTTCCTTTAGTTAGGACTTACAAGTAACCTTCCTTACTACGACTTCGACTTCGATGTCATGAAACCGGTGGACTACCCTTCTCGACTGAGTAAACTTTTCCGGGACTACGACCCTTTCTAACTCCCGTCCTTCTCTTCCCCTGCTGTCTCCTGCTCTACCAACCTACCGTAGTGGCTGAGTTACCTGTACTCAAACTCGTTCGAGGTCCTCTACCACTTCCTGTCCCTTAGGACCACACGACGTCAGACACCCCAGCGTTTCTCAGACTTGTTTTTGTCGTTTAGTCGTGACTTATGTTCCCCAATTTTTATTCTGTCCTTTTTCTGTTTCCTTTTATTCTCTTCTTAACTACGATTCCTCCTCGGTTCGGATATATTTTACTTGTTCACTTTCACAATCAGGTAGCCAGTACAGACTGAGAAAAGTTGACGAACTTGACATCGGACAGTCCGAGGAGACAGGCACCTTAAGAGATCCGTTCTTATGACCTCACCCATCGGTAAGGAAAGAGGTCTCCTAGAAGGGGTGGTTCCCTAGATTGGGTCCAGAGAACGTAACGTCCGATTAAGAAGTGGGAGACTAGGTGGTTCGGTCCTCCAAGAGTCCGGGGATCGATCCGGTGACACCTCTGAGGTATTCGTCATCGGTGGGACGAGTCCTATCGAAGAATGGTGGTCTCCCGCGGTCAGTCCACACGTCGATGACGTTTGTCGATCAACCTGTGTGAGGTAGGAATAGGACTCCCTCTTCTGTAAAACTTACTTTCGTTACGTTAGTACAGAATGAGGACGGAACATAATATCAAGATTACGGAGGTTGATAATTATCTATGATTTCATAAGACTTTCGACCTTCTGACTGGATATGTTTCGGGAGGACAGTAGGGGTTCTTTATTTATAAACCTATTACCCTTTAAAGTCCCTTCTTTTAACTCTTAATATTCTTTATTGATTTCTAACGATGTAAAGGTGAGGGAATTATTTGTGGACCTCTTAAATTCCCATTTTATACATCTATAACTATTTACTACCATTTCATATTTAATTACATTTTTTCTTTAAGGTATCTTGGTCTGCTATTCTTTCTTTATAAAGATTTTACTGGTGTAGTAGTACACACCCCTTATTTGTTTATGTTAATCGTCACCCATAATTTCTTCCTCTATCACTAGATTATCGTCTCAACGACCTTGTCCCTCCCGATCTAGCAATAGTATTACTTCTACAGTCGTATTTACCTTCGTCAACGTAGATTTTCAGTCCTTGTCATCTTCCTCCTCGTACCACATTACATAGTCTTTCAAATTATTACAAACTCTTTACTGTCATGTCTTACATTCCTACTTTAGAGTCTTACCCGAACTTGTTCTTTTTCCATTTTTTCCTTTAGTAAAACACTTCTAGGACCCTGTACTTATTTTAATCGAATATAATTGAAGTGGGGAGGTCAAAGAGTTTAAGGGTATCCAAATTGATACGTAGGGAATGTAAAATTTATAGATGAAAGTTTTTAGTTCTTAACCTGATTAAATCTTCGACTCTAAACTTTTAGTCTAGCAGTCTGACGAAGGGTTCATCGGGATCACCATTTCTTGGGTGGACGGTTACGTCCTCTGTATTACTGTGTTTCCAAGTTAGGGACCTAGCCCTTCTAAGGGACCTTTTCCCCTACCGATATCGTTCTTCTCTATTCTTTCGGAAGAAGTCACTAGTTACGTTTCTTTATCTCCTTTTGTTGTCTTACCCTTTCTGATCTCTAGAGAAGTTCTTTTAATCTCTGTGGTTCCCTTGTAAAGTACGTTTCTACCCGAGCTATTTCCTGTCTTTACCATACCTGGATTCTCTTCGTCTTCTATAATTCTTCTCCACCGTTCTTATGTGTCTTCTTTACATGTTTTTCCTAGAAGTACTGGGCCTATTAGTGCTACCACACTAGTGAGTAGATCTTGGTCTGTAGAACCCTACACTTCTGTTCACCCGGAATCCTTCGTAGTGATGCTTGTTTTGATCACCTCCACTACTTTAAGGTCACCTCGAGAAAGTTTAGGACTTTCTACTACGACACTTTCACGACGTAAGTTATACGGTCGTTTAAACCTTTTGAGTCGTCATCGGTGTCCTGACCTTTTCCAGTCAAAAGTAAGGTTAGGGTTTCTTTCCGTTACGGTTTCTTACGAGTTTGATAACGTGTTAACGTGAGTAGAGTGTGCGATCATTTCACTACGAGTTTTAAGAGGTTCGGTCCGAAGTCGTTATACACTTGGCACTTGAAGGACTACAAGTTCGACCAAAATCTTTTCCGTCTCCTTGGTCTCTAGTTTAACGGTTGTAGGCGACCTAGTACCTTTTTCGTTCTCTCAAGGTCTTTTAGTAGATAAAGACGAAATAACTGATACGGTTTCGGAAACTGACACACCTAGTGTTATTTGACATCTTTTAAGACTTTCTCAACCCTTATGTCTGGTGGACTGGACGGAGAACTCTTTAGACATACGTCCGGTCCTTCGTTGTCAATCTTGACCTGTACCTTGTTGTCTGACCAAGGCTTATCCTTTTCCTCATGCAGTTCCGACATATGACAGTGGGACGAATAAATTGAAGACACGTCTCATGTAGTACTCTTTGCGACCTGACCTTCTTTGTGTTCGACCTTAGTTCTAACGGCCCTCTTTATACTTATTGGAGTCTATACGTCTACTGTGGTGGGAATACCGTCTTTCACTTCTCCTCGATTTTTCGGAGAACTACTTTCACTTTCTCCTCTCACTTTTTCAACCGAATTTCGAGTTGTAAGTCTTTTACTTCTAGTACCGTAGGCCAGGGTAGTGAAGTACCCTTTATCTTTGTCACCTTTGTCACAGTCTGAAATAAAAAACCCCGAGGTTTTAGTGACGTCTACCACTAACGTCGGTACTTTAATTTTCTGCGAATGAGGAACCTTCTTTTCATTACTGGTTGGATCTGTCGTATAAGTTTTCGTCTCTGTAATGAGACGGCTGATTCCAGACAGATCAGTTCCGATACCAAAAAGGTCATCAGTACATACCTACACTCTCAACCTGACACTTCTTCCGACTCGTGGCTTCTTAACTACGAAAACTTCACACCACAACCTCTTCTGAGAACTCTCAGGGAACCTGAAGTTCCTCTAGGTTGGTCAGGTAAGACTTCCTCCAGTCGGGAACCTAAAGAAACCTTCCTTACTACGATTTCGACTTTGAGGTCATGAAACCGGTGGAGTACGTTTCTCAACTGAGTAACCTTTTCTGAAACTACGACCCCCGTCCTATTCTTCCCCTGCTGGCTCCTACCCTACCGACCTACCGTAGTGACTGAGTTACCTGCACTTAGACTCACTTGAGACCCTCAACCACCACCTGTCCCTCCGGACCGCACGACGTTAAGTACCCCAGCGTTTCTCAACCTGTGCTGACTCGCTGACTTGACTTGACTTGGGTGAGGTCATAAGAACGGACCTCTTAAGGTACCTGTCTCCTCGGAACACCCGATGTTAGGTACCCCAGCGTTTCCCAGCCCTGTGCTAACTCACTGATTGTGTGTCTTCGAGTTTAGACTTTTAGTTCTAACGGTTTGACATAAATCTTTATTCTTCAAGCTCAGAGATATCGATGGCGACTCAAGTGTCTTTCGTACTTAGACAAAGATCCCATAAAAGGACATGACGCGAATGTCGTGAATTGTGGATACACACCAACAGCCAGTGGAAGTGATCTGATCTCGTCCCTGTCCCGACCTAAAACAACAACAACCGACAAAAAGATCGGTTCACGAATCTTGTCGTAGACTGGGTATTACCATGAGTCATTTACACATGACATTAAGTAGAACTCTAATGTTAACCTCGTTCCTAAAGAAGTTTAACTATATTTGAATAGACTATTTATACATTCTTATGAAAATATTCCTACTTTAACAATCACATTCTATAACCAACTAAACGATTCTCTGTTGTAATAAAAATACTGATGATTTGAAGGATGAAACATTAACATTTAACTATTTCGGTATTTTCACTTTCTATACAAATATTTTTTAGTCAAGTACAGTGATCCACTTACTCACCTAACTAAAATTTCTAATTTTTTACTAATTCTAGTTTTGAATCTCGTCCTACTTCTTTTATTTCTCTGATAATATCTGTAGATTTTATATCATTCTTTCCTCTTTCTATTCCCCCTCCCTATTTAATTTTCCAACCCTAATTGTACCGAGTCACCCATTTCTTTGACGGACGTTACGTCCTCTGTATCCTCTACGTCGAAACTGGGGACCTAGTCCTTCTAGGAGACCTCCTCGTTTACCGTTGGGTGAGGTCATAAGAACGGAGCTCTTAGGGTACCTGTCTCCTCGGACCGTCCGACGTCAGGTGTCCCAGTGTGTTTCTCAATCTGTGTTGACTCAATGGTTCGTGTGTGTGAGACACATTTTATCTATTAGTTGGTCCTGAATGACATTTCGTGTTCCTTGAGATGAGTTATGAGACATTATCGGATATACCTTTTTCTTAGACTTTTTCTTATCTATATACATATACGTATTGACTTAGTGGAACGACATGTGGACTTTGATTGTGTTGTAACATTTAGTTGATATGAGGTTATATTTTGTTTAAAATTTTTATTTTTATATTAATCTCATAATCAACTTACTTTTCTTCATCAAATCCCCTTCCGATTTAACCGAAACATATTCTATTACTATTTTATCCCCTTTCATCGGTCTAATTCCTTGGTTAAAATTCTTATACCTATTTCGGAAACCGAGTGGGTGTAGAGTACGAATGTCCTTTGACCCCCTACAGAAATCAAACATTTTCAACATCCTTAGAACTAATAGGTCTGTTCTATCCGTTACAAAAAGGGTCTGTAACAGTTTCAACATCCTTAGAACTAATAGGTCTGTTCTATCCGTTACAAAAAGGGTCTGTAACAGGTTTCCTGGGAGGTGGGTAGACTCATTTGAGACACCTTAATCGAAGTAAGTCTTCTACTCGACGACTCAGTTACGGTGATCGTATAATTGAAGACCAACGTCTCACAGTATCGGCCACTTTCGACCACAAAACAGGTGATTCGAGAGAGGCGGTCGCACTACTTACTTGGAAGTGCCAGTATTGACTTCGCAGAGATAACGTTGTGAAAATTACTACCTGTGACATTATATTTCGTCCTATTTACCCGTCAAGTCATTAAACTTTATAAGTATGAATGAACAGTATTTTACGTTCGACTGGTTGATTGAAGAAAGGTGACGAAGAGGGTAGTATAATAGTTCAAAATCTGTGTGAGGGTAATGCGTTGTAGGATCCGAGTCTCGAAAGGGAGACCATCCAAAGGAGGTGGAACTTCGGTCCAATCATTTAAAGTCCTACCGTCCTTCAAGGTTCCCCACCCCGTACCTTTATGAGATGAGCTGGTAGACTTCAAGTACGTTGAGCCCTCACCTCGAACGAGTGAGTGTCAGGACCCACGAAGGACTTACCTACGAGTGGGTAAAGTGCCAGAGTGACTTCGATGACAAGAAGAACATAGGATAAAGACTAAGAAATAGAACAGGAGAAACCGGAGACAAAGAGGTAAATCTTAATGAAAGACGAAAGGATTTAAACAGTAAATAGAGTTTTAAAAAAGTCAATAAAAGTCACCATATCTCATCACATTTTTCGTGTCCGGAACCCTTAAAGGACCACCAGGTCACCAATCTTTAGGTACGAGAGTAACGGCTCCCGGACCCAAGTTAGTGATCAACCTTAATAATGAAACAATACAAAAATACCGTACAGAAATTTGTAAAATATAGTACTTTATAAATTTTATAAGAAAATTTTATATCGCTTTCTTGTTACAACGTTCGTAGTTAGTTCAAACAGTATAGATTTACAACAACACAAAAGTTAAAGATGTACGACATGCAAAGACGTTGAATGAAACAAGACCAATTGTAGTACGAAACCTCTAAACGGGTATATTTATGTACGTCGTGATCAACATATTATGAGTCAACTGACTCATAGGTAAAAGACAACTACCTATACATACAATAAAGGTTAAATGACGCCAACATTTTTCACGACATCACGACATGTCTTTATTTAGACATGTATAAAGGAGTCCGAGTAAGAAGGAAAGTTGTCTATAATTAAAACGGGAGGTAGTCCACGATCTTTTGTTTCTATGTATTTAATATCTAAGTCAAGAATCCTTTAAGTCTCGGATCGTCTCCTCTTTCTACACGTTTAATCATATTACGTCAAACGACTATGTCATAATCTTCATAAATATCTACACAAATACAGACCAATAGATAGTTTCTCTCTTTGTCTTTCTGTCTGTCATCTCTCTATCTCTCTGTTTCTGGTTCTCCCTGTCTCTGTGTCTCTGTTTCTATCCCTTTTTGTCTCTTTCTCTCTGTCTCTGTCTGTCTGTCTATCTGTCTCTCTGTCTCCTACACAGTAACTCCTCCTCACTGTCGATACAAGTGACTGGGACTTCCACTTTACTAACTCACCCCAGGGTAGGGTGTCTCACTTCTCTTTAAGGGACCCTTCTTAGTGTCCCTTCCCCGGAAGACCTTCGAATTTTGACATTTTATGACACACACACACGTACACGCACACGAACCAAAGAGTCAGAACCGTCCAAGAAACACTGAGGTTCCTAACATCGGGTGAACCGAGGAGACGGGTAACTTGGAACGTTCGTTCTTAAGAACTTACCCCACGATAAAAGATGAGGTCATTTTGTGACACGTACATAGTTTTTTACAAGTCCAGTCGAGTCAGCGAGTCAGCACAGGTCGAGAAACGCTAGGGTACCTGATCTCGTGTGGTCCGGAGGGACAGGTAGTGTTGAGGGCATCGAGTGTTTGGGTACAGGTAGTTCAGCCACTACGGTAGACTGGTAGAGTAGGAGACAACAGGGACAGAGGAGGACGGAAGTTAGAAAAGGTCGTAGTCCCAGAAAAGTTTACTTAGTCAAGAAGCGTAGTCCACTGGTTTCATAACCTCAAAGTCGAAGTCGTAGTTAGTAAGGTCACTTATAAGTCCTGACTAAAGAACTGACTAAAGAACATTGAGAAAGTTTTACTACGAAGAAACACTCACCACTTTCTACTTTGTCGTAAGGCTTTCTCGGTCTGTCGTTCTATTTACTTCTCTAAACCTAAAATAGTACAGTCAATACCTAATTTGAAATAAATAAAAAACATTGTATGGTGAAGTGAAAATTACATTCTTTGAATGTTTTTGTACGAATGTAAAAGGGGAAGGTAGAAGACACGATGATAACATGTAAAATGAGTACATATCATCATTTGGGGTACTATGTAACGACAATATAAACGATTTATGAGTTAATATAAATGTTATCTAAAATTACTCTTTTT
>SJYO01001093.1:0-40000 GCA_006410555.1 Capra ibex
CCGCACCCGACCGTCTGTGGAGCGACGGTGGAGAGGAGGGACTCAGCTCGCCACTCGCTTCGGACTCGTCGTCAGACTCCGGCGACGAACGCCTTGAAGAGGCGGGAGAGGGGCCGCCGGGGGGCGGAGGGCGTCGGGTGGGCTGGGGTCGCGGGCACAGAGCCCATGGAGGGGCAGACACATCAGTCAGGGGCGCACGGACCTCCGCCGGACGTCCAAAGAGGCCTACGGACGAAGCGACAACGGGTAACAGGAAAAACGAGGGGAAAGGAGGGTACCCTCAGTCGCGCACAGACAGACCTGGAGGGCAGAGTCGAGCACACACACAGACTAGGCATGGACTTAGTCGGCGAGACAGACAGGTACACGTCCAGTGGTCTCTCAAGGACTGTAAACTCCGAAACCAAAAGACAGGAGTCGTGGGGTAAGAACGGGGAACATCGCGACTAAGTTCACCGTGCTGGAGGAGGGAGGATCCCAGTGCCGGGAACCCTATTGACGAGTGGGTCCTGGTGGAACTCTCGCGGAACCCTGCCACCATGGACTCTTACCGGGGGCTCTGCGGGAGGAGTGTCTGACCTGAAGGGGGTATCTCATGTGAGACAGAGCTGGAGGGCAGGAAGAACTCCCCGGTCCCGTCGGTAACGAGACTCGAAGCTACCGCGACGGGACTGCATCTCAACTGTGCCGTCGGGCACGTAGGCAAGCCCATACCAAGGTGCCACCTCCGACCTGTGTGGGTGTGCCCGACCCCCACACTGAGATGCATTCCGGCAGGGTCGGGGACGACTCGTCCCGTCTCCCGCGAGACTGGGGCTCGCAGTTGGCGAGCCTGCAGGTGTGTCGTCCCAGGTCTCCCGCGAAACGTGGTCCGGTGGACCCGACTTGAGTCGACACAGTCAGACGAGTGGCGACCCGAACCGGCCGTCACTCCGACGTGGCGTCGCGGTAGGACTCCGAGACCCGTCACCGACACACCCGTGGACCGGTCGCTCTCGGTGTCACGGGTGGTGGGACAGAGCGTCTCTTCCGCCTCGTCACCCCTGGGAGACAGATTTCGCTGTGAGCGCAAGGTCCCACCTGGTCGGCGTGGGTCAAACTCCTCTGTACCCGGTGGGAGGAGCCGCAGGACCACTGAGTCGGTGAGCACTACCTCGTCCTCCTCTCGGGGGGCCTTCATTCCGGCGCACGCCCCAGGTCCCGTCGTGCGGGAAGGTGGACAGAGTGGGCGCACCATTTGCCCACCGGTCAGTGTGGGACCGACCACAAGGTTCCAGACCCACGAGATCCTAGCACCGGGTTTCCGCAAATGGTGTCGCACGACGGAGGTCCGGCGACCTAACACAGGAAGGAATTTACATAGAACGCAGGACGAAGAGTCGTAGGTCCACACCACACATCGTTGCAAAGTAGTTTTTCCTTTCTGCACAGAATCTCCGGTGTGCACTATTGATCACAAATAAAGAGAACTGAACAAAACGTTTGTAAAATACCCCGGACCTCACAGTCACGTATAACACCGTGAAATTCTTCTGCACGAGACTGTGTCCTCTCGGACTCTGTAATTTTCGACAGTCCAGGCGCCAGAAGTCCATCTTCCACACCACACCCCGCCGTCCTCACCGCCGAGTCTCGCACACGTGCAGTCCGCAGTGGCCCTCACCGCAGGCGGCCTCTCCCCGGTCGTCGAACAGGACACGTCCCGGGGATTTTAACCACTCCTTTAACTCCTGTCAAAGAATTCTTCGTTAAGTGTAAACCTCGAAACACGAACCTCCTTTCGACCGAACCTTTTCGTTGGTGAACGGGTAGTCTAAATAGAGTTTAGTGTCTACACACACCTAAGACCACTTAAATCCGTCTGCGGGGTCCTGGGGGTGACCTTTCCGTGTAGACAGACAGGAGAGCCCCGGGCACGGACACTCCGGCGGACCGACCCGTCGGGGTCCCCTCCATCACACGACGTCACGCGCGGAACCACTGGACCCCGAGAGGAAGGTCCTCCTGCACCTCTCCTGCGTCTAGGTGCAGGACCGGCACGTCCGGTAGTGGAGGAACCACGACTCGCGCTACTGGCACGGACACCGGCCGTTGGGCCGGCACTCGACGGACCTCGTCGTCGGGGCCTTGTTCGGGAACTTCCGGGAGCTGTGGTCCACCCGGGCCCTTCGTGCACGGGTCCCGTGCCGGCGCACCCTCGTCCCTCCGCGACCCCGTGGGAGAGGAAACGACGGTCCCACCAAACCACCGACTCCGACTGCTGGACCGGAGGCCACAGCCCCCGGCCGAGGTCGCCTCGATTCCCCGGCGGACACGTCCCGGGCTCCCGGAACCGACGCGGCAAAGGACCGTCGCTTCGACCCTCAGTCCCCCAAGTGAAACTTCTAAGACCTCCTCGACCCACCGCCATTGGAAACGAGACTTGAATCCAAACCTTCCTTCGACTCACAGTAGTCTCCCTAACAGCTCGTCCTCTAGGTCCGTTACCAAAGGTCCTCTCTTTTGCGGCGGTGAGTGGTGGACATGGTCCGCACCCTGGGGCAGGGCAGAGATCGGGGTCGGTGGTGTCCAAGGTCCCCGAGCACCCCTCCCACCCAACACACCCCCACAGTCGGCGAGGAACACGGGCACTCGTGTCGACCTGACAGGGTCGCGGTCCCACCCCCGAGCCACCCGTGGAACAGTCGCTGGTGATTGTGAGGTCGAAAACGTCGAGTCGGGTGTCGGTCAAGGGCAAGTCAGACCAAACAATACCTCTTTTTCACTATCAAGAGTAGTGGGACGACCGGGACGTCGAAGTATACGACACGCCCCTGCCTGAGGGGTAGCTCCCCCGTGAGCCGACACGCCCCTGCCTGAGGAGTGACTCCCCGTGAGTCCCGACACGCCCCTGCCTGAGGGGTGACTCCTCGTGAGTCCCGACACACCCCTGGCTGAGGGGTGACTCCCCGTGAGTCCCGACACGCCCCTGCCTGAGGGGTGACTCCCCTGTGAGTCCCGACACGCCCCTGCCTGAGGGGTGACTCCCCTGTGAGTCCCGACACGCCCCTGCCTGAGGGGTGACTCCCCGTGAGTCCCGACACGCCCCTGCCTGAGGGGTGACTCCCCCGTGAGTCCCGACACGCCCCTGTCGTGAGGAGTGAACCCCCCACGAGTCCCGACACGTCCCTGCGTGAGGGGTACCCTCCCCGTGAGTCCCGACACGTTCCTGCCTGAGGGGTGACTCCCCCGTGAGTCCCGACACGCCCCTGTCGTGAGGAGTGAACCCCCCACGAGTCCCGACACGTCCCTGCGTGAGGGGTACCCTCCCCGTGAGTCCCGACACGTTCCTGCCTGAGGGGTGACTCCCCCGTGAGTCCCGACACGCCCCTGTCGTGAGGAGTGAACCCCCCACGAGTCCCGACACGTCCCTGCGTGAGGGGTACCCTCCCCGTGAGTCCCGACACGTTCCTGCCTGAGGGGTGACTCCCCCGTGAGTCCCGACACGCCCCTGCCTGAGGGGTACCCTCCCCGTGAGTCCCGACACGCCCTGCCTGAGGGGTGAGACGCCCCTGTGAGTGCGTAGGAACGGGGCGTCCACGAGAGTAGTCGGTACTGTTCGACGAAGACGTCGAGTTGGGACTCGCACTCGACCCCCTGTACTCGATGTTCGAACCGGTCCAGTCACGGGCCGTCCGCCGGTCGCCCCGGCCAAGGAGGGGTGGGAGGGAGGTCTCGATCGACTGACAGGAACGCACCCATCCCCCGAAACAATGTAGTAAGTCTTTGTGCCCGGGTGTGCACAACAGACCACTCTCCTGGTCAAATCTTGTCTCTAGGGTGGAAGACCAAGGTAAAACACAGTTCTGGAGTGGGACTGCAGGGAGTCGTCGGTTCAAAGGAGAAAGAAAGAGTTGCAAGGGAAAGAATCACCGCGAAGGGGGAGGAGTCGACGAGGGTCCCCGGAGTAAACCCCAGAATTCGGCGCTCGGGGACTCCCAGACTGGTCGGGACGGGCCCCTGCCCCCAACCACGAGCGGAGTCTCTGGGGGTCGCCCGGGCCGCGGGCAACGGAGACCGTGGACTCGTGGTGGGGCAGGGTACAGCGGACTTCCACAGGTAGGTGAGCCACACCGACCCCTTGTCGTAGTGCGGGAACGCTCTCCTCCTCACCCTGCTCCTCCTCCTCCTCCGGCTCCGGGGCCGTGGCAGCAGGGGCGGGTGCAGCGGCGAGTTGAGGTCCAAGGGAGACGGAAGACAGGTTCGCTCGCCCTCGAGGCGGGTCAGGGAACAAACCCCCGGAGAACTTTGTTTGGAAAGTAGAGAAAACCCCCTTTAACGTCCTTTGTGGCCCGACCTCAGCTGTAGGTGAGGACAAGCGTCAAAAACGAGCTCAACATGTCAGCGACCTAGGACGGTAGCTCAAGGTGGTCCTCCTGGGGGCAGTGGGACTAGTCGCTCCACCACGCGAGCCACTCACGGGACGGCCGGGGACGCCACGGGCCCGGGGTACGCCTCTGCACCCTACAACATCACGAAGAGTCCGGTCCCCTCCCCGACGGAGGTGTCACGTCTCGGCCCGTCCGTGCGGGGTCGGGTCACCGGTGCAGCACCTCAGCCGTGCCCTGGCGGACAGGAGCGTCGCGACAGAGGAGCCCGGACACTGTCTACATGGGGGGGTCGTCGGTTCGTGGGTAGGCCCGCCAACAACAGGTCCCCAACCGGAGTCTCAGGAAGTGCAGGCCCTCGAGCCTCCCCGGTGGTCCTTCACATCGAAGGACACGCGTCGTGGACAGTCAGGAGCGTCACAACTTCAGTGTGGACTCTCCAAACGTTTCAGTGAATTAGTCACGACCGAACAGTGCGCCCAATGCAGGTCTTCCTCCCGACGGGCCCTGACCTGACAAGAAAAATAGATTTCCACAGAGGAAACCCCTTACTGAAAGAAAAAAAAAGTTCGAACAAAAAGAGTCATAGGGAAATTTCCAAAGTATAAACCAGTTCAACTATAAAAATTCTTGGAGCAAAAATTGAACATTCAACGTTTAACTGAAAATAGTTTCTTCAGTCGATTGATGTTCATGACGATTTCTAGAATTTTTTTTGTTCAATGATCTTTAAGTACCACCAGGTCACCAATCCTGAGTCGTGACGACACCCGGGTCTAAACAAGGGTGTTTGGTGTGCCGTACTGCTTTTTTTTTCTAACGATAAATCCTTATCATTGCTGTCACATTTCTAAATTCAACGAAACGTAGATCGTGGACCGAGTAGTCGTGAGGGACCCAAGAGTAAGGGGGACTCACAAGTCAGACCATTGTAGTCCGTTGAAGACCTTTTGT
This sequence comes from Capra ibex, assembly GCA_006410555.1. Classification (NCBI taxonomy): domain Eukaryota; kingdom Metazoa; phylum Chordata; class Mammalia; order Artiodactyla; family Bovidae; genus Capra; species Capra ibex. Next base: position 5,322 of record SJYO01001093.1, read on the forward strand.
CATGACTCACGCTCCTCTCTCCCGGTCCAGCTCAGTCGCAACGATGTCCACACAAACTGGAGTACTGGGGCTCTCCGGACGCACGAAGGTACCCACCGGATTCAGGACGGCCGACTCAACAAGTCGACCCGCCCCGTCCCCGGGACTTCTGGTCGGTCGGGGGTGGAGGTTGTGTGAGGGCCACGAGCCCCGGAAGGCGAACTAATCTCGGGCAGGAGTCTACAGTGCTCTCTTTCACCTCCGAGACCTCTCCGTCTTCTTTAGTCACGGTTTCGCGACTGAAGACTCGGTCCGTGGGCAGAGAGGAAGCGGCGAAACTATGGACCCGACCGCCACCGGCGTCGCACACTCGTGCCGAGGTCCCTCTGGCGTCCGTGGGAAGGAGGACCCGGGTCCGAGACCACGTCTAAACCGAGGCCCCCACCTCGGGCCTCACTGGACGGGGGGTAGGCGCACAGCAGAGGTCGAGGAGCACCAGAGCCTGAACAAGTGCCTCGCGTTGGTCAAACTCTACTACATGGACTGTGACTGCCTCGACGCCTTCCGTGTGGGGAGCCTTCTGCTCTAGGAGGAAGTCATGGACCACGGACGGTGGACGTTCCGCCGGCGGCAGGAGCCCTACCACTCGCCTCCGGTACGCCTCGGAACCGGCGCCCTCCTCCCGCGGGGTGAAGCGACACCTCGCACCCCACGGTCGGCCCGGAGACCACCCCGAGGGCACCGGGACCCAGGACGCCGCTGTGCCACGGAAGAGGTCCCCGAGCCGACACGCGCTCCCCCGTACTCCGGTCCAGGCGGGGGAACTCTCGCGGAGGCGAGGGCGTCGTGGCAGGTTCCCCGTCCTTCTACTCAGGGGGTCGAAGACGACAAGTCGACAAACTCCGGGTTCACACCGGGGAACCCACACAACGCCCTCCACCCCAGGAAAACAGAGACGCCCTTCGAATCGACGACCCGAGTAAGAGTACCATTAACACGAGTCCGGACTTAGGGGTTCCGACTTCGACACAACAGACATTTACCTTACTCATTACGAAAGCTCTTCTCCGAATCTGTCTAGCCGGACCCCCCTTGGGGACGACCACCCCTCCGGTCGTGCCCAAGGGGGTTCCTGCCCCTGCGGTGGCGAGTCCCTGGGAGAGGATACACCGACATGGGTGCGTCGGGTCGACGCCTCAAGAGTTCGAGACGAAAAGAGGTCTGAAGGGGTCCAACACTTTCGACGGGGGGCACCCGAGACGACCAGCAACCGCCGGAACCCACACCCGTCCTCCTCCCCTCAGGAGACGTCACAGTCGAAACTCCCCTGGTGTCCCGTCTCAAGACCCCCGACTCCCCATCAGTCTGTCGGAGACTCCGAAAACGTCTCACTCTGTTCCGGGAGCCGGTCGTGACCAACGAACAGGGACCCGCCCCACCAGACAGGGGTCCCTTCAGGCAGTGTCTGAGACTCGACCCCGAGAAGGGTCCCGGCCGGAGCACCCGGGGACACAGTGAGTGTGTGACTTGAGGTCGGGGTCCTCTTCTCACACTCGTGCCCGCACCGGGCCTCCGCGTCCCTCGGGGGTGGGCACCCCCACGACCCCGGGGGCGCTGTGGGGTCGGGTTGTGCGTCCGGGGGCGTCGCGCTCCGGTGGGAGGACCCGGAGGGGACCCCACACCCGGACCGGGTCGGGTGGCACACGAACACGGGTCCTGTTCCGGCACCGCCTTGGCCAGTCGGCCGACGACCTCTCGCGCGAGGCCTCGTCGGTGGACGGGTCGTGCTACCCGCGGGACGTGCCGCAGGACATACACGACCTCACGCTGGAGGACCTGCTGTGGCGGTTCGTCGAGTAGGGGAAGCAGTCACTGATGGAGGAGAGGTCGGAGGTCCCGTTTCGGGTCACTCACCCGCGCCGGCCGGAGGGTGGTGCCAGAGGGCCCAAGCAGGCGGCCCCGCCCCCCACCCCGCGGACACTCTTCACGCGTGTGGCCAAGTCGCACGTGTCGTCTGGGGCCGGCTACGCGGTCGCCCCCGGGTGCCCCCGCGGGAGGAGTGTCCCTGCGACCGACCCCAGGGACTCTACCCTCCCGTCGTGCCACCGGCACACGTGAGTAGACCCGGCTGCGGAGCCAAAGTCGACGCACTCGCACGTATCGGTCGTCGTGCACGACCACTACACACGGTGCCGAAAGATGGACTAGCTCTTGATGGGCGACCTGCACCCCGGCCTCAAGAGCCGGAGGTAGTATGTCCACTCGGCCGGACCGGACCCGACGCGGGCCGCTGGCGAGGGTGGACCCTCCTCCGCCCCGCCGGTCTCCGGGTGTCGTCGGAAGACTGGGTCTTCGGGAGGGAGCGCGTCTACACACCCCACTACGACAGACCTTCGCTCCTCCGGTGGGGTAGGCAACAGATGGTGACACAGGACGCCCCGAACCTCGCGGAGGACGAGAGGCTCGTCGAGAGGGCCGACCTGCGTCTCAGGGACCAGTTCGACTCGCACCTGGCCCACTTGCACGTGTCGGGTGTGGCGCGATACCGTCGGGACCCGGAGTACGAGTGGACGTACATGTGTCCACTCGGGCCGTTCACACACGACGACCCGCGGTCTGCGTCCCCAAGACCTCCCCGGAAGTCCGACGCACCCCAGTCTCGGGGCAGACCCTCGTCGAGAGTCCGACTGGGGACACGGGACACAGAGCCGACCCGGGACGCCCGGGGACGGGGGGCACAGTCTGGTAGTCATCCTCAAGGCATTTGAGGACACACTCGAGGTCCGGGGGAATTGTCTTGGCAGGTCAAAATGTTTGGTCGCCGTGCTTTGCCGAGACAAGGTCCTTTCCTCTTTCAGTCAGGTCCGGCTCGGAGGCTCGGGTCGGGGTGACGGGGACTGTCGCTCAGGCACTAGCACCGGTACCTTGCGCACAGGCAGGAGAAACTGTCCACTCGCGCTCGGGCGGACGGGTGTCGGCCCCCGCCGGACGAGGGACGGGCCCGGGGCCCGAGGCCCGGTGGGGCCCGAGGCTCGGCACCCGGCAGGACCGTGGGTCGCGGGTCCAAACCTGAGCCCACCGGGGTCCCGACAGGGTTCACGACCGGGCCCAGGACTACCGCTCCCCGTCGCACCGCCACAACCCCCGGAAACTTCTCTACCGGACCTCGCACGAGCCCTGGCTTCGCCGACAGGCTCGACGGCAACATATCTCTTCCCGGACCCCCGGCGCGATCGTCGCCGAGCCCTCCTCCGACGCGAACACTTTTTCTCCGACGACAGTGTTGGGAGCCTGTCGAAATTGGTCGTCCGTCGTAGGAACTCTCGGACACAGCTGCCGGGCGGAGGTGCACACACGGGCCCAAAGGTCCGGCCGAACCCCGGGAGCAGGCCGAGACGGGGCCCGGAGAGTCCGACACAGACACCGGAGCCCCTTCGACCGAGACGAGACGCGTGGAGTCGAGACCAGTCGAGCCAGTCGTCCGTTGGTAGGCCCACGGGTGCAACGCTGTGAAGTGTCTTAGAAGAGGTCCGGACGAGACCGGTCTCTCGACTCGTACCTGTGACGCGGGTGCAACGGGTAAAGTCACTCGCAGGCGTCAGGGTACGAATGCGAGTGGTTCGGACCCCTCGTCCGTCCCGCGGGTGCGAATCGGGACGACACCCCCGAGTGCGTGGTCCGAACGACGCTCTACTCGCGCAGGCGGACACGTCCCGGACGTAAGTCGGACCGGTGCGACAGTGCGCACCCCATACGACCCAGTTGCCGCGACTGAGAGGGAACGCCCAAAGCACGGACACCCAGTGCCAACCGCAGACGTCCGTCCACCTCGCCCGTGTGGCCCGGCCAAAGGTCCAGGGAAGGCTATGAAAAGTCAGTGTGCGCGGACAAACTAACCAAGACCCCCCGGGTAGAGGTGCCCGAGGTCTCAGACGACTGTGCGTTCGGGGAGCACACACGAACACGTCCCCGGGGCGAAGACGTGGGGGTTCCGGACACACATGAGTCGAAGGACGTCTACCCCGAACGTGTGTCTTGTGCGCCTGTACCGACCGGTCGCCTCCACACGACTACCGGTCATCGGACGACCGACGGGGAACCGGGACCCTCCCGGGACACGGTCCCCGGTTGGTGCCCAGACGACTCCCGTCCGTCGACCCCCGAGACCCCGTCCCGACCGCGTCTCCCCCGGACCACCCCCGTGACTGCCCAACGTCCTCGTGTCTGCACGGACTCCCGGAGTGCTCCTGCACCCAGACAGTGCTCCCCGACACCGTACGGCACTACAGTGGTGGGGTCGGCAGAAACGACGATGAAGTCCTACGGTCGGCCTAGTCCTCGGGGGCCCGACCCCTCGTGCCGCCTGCCCGAGACTAGACCCGAGGTGGGGGGGGTGGTGTGTCCTAGGCCTTCCCCAAGGGGACGCTTCGGGCACACCACCGCGCGCAGGAGGGGGTCAAGGACCTGCTGAAGAAGGGCGGGGTCCTGCAGTACTTGTTCCAGTAACCGCTCAAGGACAGGTCGGTCGTCGGCATGGGCGTCGAGTACCGGTGACAGCACATGGTCCACTCCCCGACCCCGCCCCACGGGTCGGCCCGCGGCCCGGGGGTCGAGGAGGGGGTCGACCGCGACTGCTCCGCCGGAGCCGGGCGCCGGAGGAGCGTCCACAAGGTCTGCGACGTGTCGCGCCCCGTCAGCAGGTGCCACGCCCTGACCCAGTACGACAGCGAGAGGTTGAAGTGCGTCGCCTCGGGCCAGCGATACCGGTACACCTCGGAGAGGACGAAGAAGCAGTCGCGCAGGTGGTCGGGCACCCAGAGCCGTTACATAGGAACGGACCAGGAGCAGTCGTAGGACCAACTGCAAACGCAGTCGTAAAACCTTTGGGTTCAAGACATCCTTCGGGTCCACAGTCCCACTGCGAAGGGAATTCGGGGTTCTCTCACTCTGTGCTTGGTCCTTTGTCCTCGGGCACACAAGGGACGAGACTCGCCCCGAGGCCCCCCAGGCGCCCCTCCCCTCCGGGGGTCTCCTGGGGGACACAGACGGACGCCCAGGCACGTCGACCCGCCCGGTGACGCGACGAAGAGTTATCGGGAACAGTGCACGGCACATAGTGGGAGGACCCGTTTGCGACCTCAGTCACTTCTAGGTCAAGGGCGGGGGCTGTGCGACCGACGGTTTTCCCCTGCCGGGGACGGAAGTCGGAAGGGGTCTGTCTGGCGTCTCGGAGCCTCGTCTGCCGACAGGGCCGCGACCCTCGCCGGGTCCGCCCGCCGTACCGAGACACGACCTACACGTCCTCGGTCCGGTCCATTCGGGACACGCTCCCCGCCGGGGCGCCCCGCCCCCGAGGCCGACCTCCCGGGTCTAGGTCCGCACTCCGTCGACGGTGGGTCGGGACCCGGCGACGAAAACATCGAAACCCCTCGGGGGGCCGTGGGGGGCGACAGGCGTCTGGACACAGCCCCGACCTCGGGACCCCCTCCGTCCTTGGGGGACCTCGTGTCCTCGACCGGAGGGGCTCGAACGGTGGAACGCGGGAATTGACCGACCGGTCGGAGGGTGTGCAGCACTCGTCCTACCCGTTCGACCTCGTCCACCTGCACTTGGAGAAGACGGACCACCGGTGCCTGAAGATGGCTGTGGTCTATCTCCTCCTCGAGCTGGCGTCCCGGAAGGTCAGACACAAGCTCCACCAGCGGCACGGGCCTTTGGGTATGGTGGTGGACGACCGAACAGACGCCTCGTAGGTGTTCCGGCGGTGTACGACTCACGGGCGCGTCCACCGCTGCTCCACCGGGGACCTGGCGCCCCGGGTCGGACACGGTCCGTCACCCGCCGTGCCCGAAGAGAGGCCCCTCGGTCCCCCGCCGACAGGACGGCGCACCACCGCTCCGACGCGCGTCCCGTGTGCGTCATTGGAAACCCCAACTCGGACTCAGGAGCGCCCCGCCCTCGAACAACACCGTCCGGAGCGCGACCTCGACCACACTCTCGGTCGGCGGCCGACACGTCAGTGATCCAGGGTCGACGAGGACTGCCCCCCGGTCCTAAGGAGACGAGAACGGCCGCTCGGTAGTCGGGAGGCGACAGGGCGTCCGCCCTCCCCTGCGGTGCCCGAGGCTCCGCGCCCCAGGACCCCACAAAGCCCGAGGGCGTCCCGTGCGTACGGCCCAGACCGGTCCGCCCCCCCGACCCTCGCGCTGTCACGCGACAGGAGGGGCACAGACAGAAGAGTCCTAAATTTCAAATTAAGATAGTCATTTCTCTAATTAAAATTCCACCGAAAGATGCGGGCACATCAGACACGTAGCGGTCCAGTCGCGACGTACAGTGCCGGAGGCTCGTCCACCCGGCCCAGACAGGGGGTGGGCGGCGCCCCGCCCGACCGACCGTCGGGGAGTGGATTGCGGAGTCGGGGCGGTACGGTGGGAGAAGGTACTCGAGGGCAAACCCCAAGTCCCGACACACGACGACAGGACAGTCCTCGGTCGACTCCCGCCCCTTCCACGCCGGACCGACAGGACCAACACTCGAGTCCACGCAGGCCAACCCGCAGAGGAACCGTTCGCCCCGACTGGACGTCGACAGCGGGTCCCAGATCCCCCTCCGGAGCCCCACGGGGAGTGCGAACAGAGACGCTGTATGGCGGGCGACGTGTGCGGAGGATGCCCACGCCCGGGGTCGGGGGTGGGGGCCTCGGTCCGTCAAACTCCGGTCGGTCCCAGTCTCACACGTCTCTCGGGGAGGAGTCTCGACGGGAACCGTGGGCCCGCGGGGGCGTCTCCCGGGTCGCCACACTCGCCACCTGTGCCCAGTCTTCAGCCTCGGCCCCGGAACTCCCGCCCCGAGGCCGAGGCGTCCTCTTCACTGCAGGGGCGGGAGGACGGAGAGTGAACCCGAGTGGGAGCGGAACCGTCCGTGTTCGACGACCTCACTGACACTCGTGCCTTCCAAGGTCTTGACGACGGGATGGGGGTCCCAGGGAAGTCGTCGAGGCTCCACCTGCTCAGCACCCGGGCACAACAGGCGCGAATCCACAAACGTGAACAATCCCTGGTGTAACACTCACACTCCGGCCCCCGGCCAGGGGAAGCCTCAGGCTCGCGACCCGTGTCGACAAGCTCCCGGGCGGGACAAAGGGTGTACTGGTAGTCGTGAGTCGATCCCCGACGTCGGTCGAGACCGGTAGCCACGGTGGGTCTCTGGGCGACCGCACGCGGGTCCCGCCCGCGGTCACGAGCCCCTCCAGCAACGGGCGCCTCCTCCCCTGTGCACACCCCGGTACGTGGACACAGAGGTAGCCCCGGAGACTCCCGCCGGCTGTCCAGAGACGTCTTCGGCTGGAAAGAGTCTGGGCGGGGTGCCCCAGCCGATGCACCGACTCTGCAGACTCCCACCCCACCCCAGTAACGAGTAGCTTCATGGGGACTCCTCTATCCGGGGGAGCAGTCGACAGACGTCTTCCCTGACGTGATTTCAGACACAGGCCGTCGTCAGCGGAACGGTGGGGTCTGCCACAACTTTCCCAGCAACCCCCGCCGCTCCTGTGTCCCTTCTAGACTCGCTTTGGTCCCACCAACCACCCGCTCCACGGTCACGTAGAATGGGACACACAGGACAAGCCGGGGCGACTCGGCCCGTCCCCCTCCCCGTAAAGGTCCACGGGAAGGGGCGACACGGGAGCGGGAGGACGTCGTGTGCGCAGGAGAGTCCTCCGCTCCTACCGCGAACCCGAGGGACCCGGGCGTCGTACAGCGTGGGTCGGGGCGAACACCGGCCCACAGTGACGGCTCGGACCCCCACGTCTGGTGAGTGGCGCGCCCAATCACCTCGACGGGCGTCGGTAGAACCCCTTCGGGGAGACCCGGCACGTCGCACCTTTGAGAACACACCAAACCTCCTCATGTGAACGAGGGAGAGCCACGGTACCCGCAGAGAAGGACCGCACGCTGGAGCGAAACGGAAAACAGGATCGGTCCCACTACGAACCAGGACGTGCGACCTCACTGCCGCCCCCACGTTCTTGGTGGAACTTCCAGTGACTGCGAGGGGTCTCTCGAACCCCACCGGCGTGGACCTCCCCTGACGGGGGGTGACGGACCACGGCGTCCGGACCCGAGTCGCCCCTCGGCCCCTCGCCCCGGGTCCGCCCCCACCGCTGTCGCCCCGGACACACAGACCGCGATCTAACCAGCACGACGGTTTCCTCGGGGACCGGGGCCTACCAGCGACGTCGACGGGACGCCGTCGGTCCACCGGCGACCGGGCCTCCTGACCTCGCAGTGTCTGGACGACGCCCCCCAACCCGAGACTCGTGCGAGGTGCCGACGGGCAGGAGGTCGCCCTAACCTTGAGTGTGACAGGCGACGGCGCCAGGGGCGGCACGTGTGCGGCCCATGGGGGTCCCGACACTACCCACGTAGGGCCTCGGACCGGATCCGAACAGACACTCTTCTCTCCCTTCCAAACTGTACTCTACATATAAAATTAAAAAATTTGACGATGCTTATGACATGTATACTTAATTTTCTTTTTGTTCCATTTAACGGCACACTCCGGACGAAACGAATACCCCTTTGAACGGGGGTGTCCCCCGCCGTCTGGTGTGGTCGTCCTCGGGTCGTGGCACCCTGGGTCCACGGCCCGTAACGCCCCTGCCCCCGCCGGGGGGCGGTCACGGGCTCCGACGTCTCCGACGCCACCAGTGTAGATTAGGGGTACCCCCGGCACGTCAAAGTGGGGTCCGGGGGCAAACCTCCCCACCAGTGTCACCCGTGTCCAGGACCCCCGAGTGTGTCCCGGGTACTGGACTGGAACCTCCGGGAGTACCGGGGCGACGGGGAAAGTGGAGTGACCGGTGTCCGGGGGTACGGGACCCTGGCTCACCACTCCGGTGGGGCAGGTAGACTCCACCATACAAGAAGGGCGACCTTTACGGTCGAGGAGGTCCTTAGGAGAGGTGAGTCGACACGCCCGCGACCGGGAGGGTCGGGGAGGACCCCTCGGGTCGGTACGCCCCAATGTGGGGAGACACGGCACCACGAACGGGTAGGTGGACGCCTCCGTCTCTGGGACCCGTCACCCAACGGGTCCCGCCCACGAGGTGTCTCAGACGACTTCCGAAAGGTCCAGGGTCCCACAACCGCCCTCACACGTCGGGGGTCGGGCTGGTGTCGCCCACGGGCCTCTCTGCCCGCCGCCCGAATCCTTCGGACCGGAGACGGGGCCAGTGCCGTGCACACCCGCGACGGGAGCACCACGACACCCTTGGATGAGCCTCTCCCAGACCGACGGCCAAGGTCACCGGTCCGACGCGCCCCCACGCACGTGGGTGACGCACACCCTTCTCCATTCGAGTGGAGGGGTCCGGGCAGAGTGGATTGTGCGAGGTCCGGAGTCGTCGGAGGGGAAACCCTCCCTGGCTCGCGAGGGACGGGCGACACCAGGTCCGCTCCGCCGGTACGGAAGTGGAGGTACAAATCTGCTTCCGGGCTCTGTGAGACCTTCCTTCGTTGTCACAGGGTGAGTGGGAGGTCGGCGGGTCGTGTCCACGGGAGTCATCTCCCGTCGAGTGGGGGACGAAGGACTGGACTTGGACGTTCGGGAAGACCCGGGTCCTTAAGAACCAGGTCGGAGCTGGGAGTCCCGCCGGGCCCGCGGTGACCTGTCCCGGAGGACGGTCCCGGGGCGCCCGTGTCTCCACCCGACCGAAACACCTCAGTGGTTCCGAGGACTGTCTGGTGTCCCTATGGACCCCAGGGTGCTGGGACCCCCGGAACGTCAGACCGGAGAACGAGTCCTACCGAGTAGGGGTGACCGGAAGGTTCGTCCTTGAGCCCCCGGTGGGCCCATGCCAGGGGTGTAGCGCCGGTGTAGGAGACCCCGTCCGCAACGGTTCGGAGGTACGGTTCGACACTCGTCTACTTGGCGGCCGGTCCGGATGTGAGTAGGACCGGGACCCCGTGAGTCCCGTCCCCGCCGGACTCACACACCATCTCGGCAGCTGAGCCCCAGCCCGTACAGGCGACTCCTGGTTCTCAATTCCCAGACCCGAGGACACCCCTCTCCTGTCACGACGGTCCGGCCAGTGACGCGGGTCGTCTCGGGTGGGAGGACGAGGCGAGCGGGGGTCGGACCTGGGTGGAGGTGCGAGGGACACGAGAGGCCGGAGACGGGTCGGCCCCCAGAATGCGACGACACTCCTGAGGACGGAGGACCCTACCCGGGCCGAGGGGCGGTAGCCGGCGGCCCCTCCACGATCTCCGGGGACTCCCTACGGGAAGGACGGAACCCAGGGGCGTACCGGTCCGTCTCCGGACCTCCCGTGGCCGGAGGGGACGCACGGACCCGGGGAGGGCGACTCCGGACTGGTGGGAAGAGAGGCGTCCACGGCGGCCTGCGGGCCGGGGTCCGGGAGACGGAAGACCCGTGCGTCTCGGACTCCCAGGGGTGTCCGGTACGTCGACACGGTTCCATGCGTCAGGGGTAGGTCGGGGCGGTTCCCGTCTGTCCCGGAAGGGTGCCCGGCGGTCCTCGAGCCGAACGAAGCTAGAGGGGGACCGAGACAGAACCGAAACCTCCGGTTTCGCTCGCGGGGGGACGGGGTGTGGGCTCCGAGAGGTCGTGGGGACTTTGGAGTCGCCTCTGCGACCTCGGGTCGGTAAATGGGACGGAGACGCCCTGGGCAGACGACCCCGGGTCGTCCCCCACCAGTGGGCCGGGTCGTGTGGTCGGACGTGTGGTCGTCGTGGCGGGGTCCGGGTGTCGGCGGGGGCGTCTCCGTGACCCCGGACAACGGGACCCTGACGGGTTCGACCCGTGGATCCCGCCGTCGCGGAGGACTGCTGGTGAGGCGTCGGGGGTGACCCGGTCATGCGGTCGGACACGGGAGAGGTTCACGGGGCTCCTCCACCCCCGTCCCTCCCCGAGTCCTCGACGTCGGCACGGGGGACGTGGCCGGGTACAGGTCACCCCAGTGGACAGGTCTGTCCACAACCACTCCCGTCCCGACCTCCACCGGACTCGTTCAGCACAGACATCGACCGACTCGGTCCAACTTTGGGACTCGAACCGGACGGAGGAGAGCCTCGGGGTGGACCCGCGACCCCCAACGACACTCCGTCTAGGCGAGCCGAGACCTCCAGCCCCAACTCCCTTGCAGGTGGACCTCCTGTCAGTCCCGATGGGGTCCGAGACCCCCGTCTCTCAGTCGAGAGTCCGGTGGACCATCCAATTTAGGAAACGGATTCTTCCCGAACCCCTCCTGAAGGACCTCCTCCACCCGGAAGAGTAGGGAGTGTGTGAGACGTTTGTGATGAATGACTCACACGGTCCATGGGCCAGTTCCCCGTATCGTCGACAGTCGGAAGGACCCTCCACGATACACCGGTCCGTCCCCACAGGGGTCCGTTGGAGTCTTCGGCGTTGTCACTCCCCGAAGGTGGTCCTCGACTCCCGTCCCGGTCCACGACTGGGTCCTACGGGACGACGGAAGACGGAGACGTGGGGTTCAAGGCTGACGTCCTTCCTCTCTCGGCGTCAGCCGGGTGGGGTAGGACTCGGGAGGGGAGGAAGGTCGACCCGAAGTCGGGGAGAGAGCCCCATTCTCCGTTCGAGACCTGTGCACCTCCACGTCCCACTCCCGTGGACCGGTCTCGGAGTCCCTGGCGGGGGGGTCGGGCAGTGGGGGAAGGTGGGGGCCGGGACCGGGGTTCGAGTCAAAGGGACAGGACCCGCCGAGTCCGGGACTCCTCCCGGGAGACACGGACCCCTCCAAAAGTCGAACGTGAGACACTCGGGAAGGGGGTTCAAGTTGGGTGGGGGGTGTCTTGGGGCGTGTAGGCCCCCCGAGTGTCGTGTGACCGGCCCCCCGTCCCGTCCCCGAGGCACACCGACAGTGTCGGGTCGGTCGTCCACACTCCACCTGGAACCCTGACTCGGAGTCAACTGACGACCGCCTCCGGACTCCTCCCCGACGGGTCCGGTGAAACAGGTCCCAGCGTGAGCCCCCGGGGGGTCCGGGGGTCCCTAGTTACCATCGCAAGTGGGTCCGTCGTCGCACACGGGACCCAACACTCGGGGGCGGGTCCTGGCACCTGTCTCCTCCGGACTGCACAGGAAGGGTCCCTCGTGTCCAGTCTGGGTCGCGGCTCGGTCGGACGGACCCAAGTCTCGCGTCGAACCGGGGAACGGGCGTCCCACTGGAGTGGAGACAGGGAGTCCGACAAATAGACGTCTTACCCTGATTGTCGTCGCGGTCGGAGGGAGTGTTCTCACGGTACTCCCAGTTTCGACTTTTGTCTGTGCGACGCGAATCTTGTCCCGGGTCCTCGGTCGCTCGAGCTTAAGAATTCTGACAACGGAAACGTTCGTAATTGGGTCCCAGTGTGTCGACCTCCCGCCCGAGCTCCCTCCGAGTCAAACGTCCTCCCTCTCACCCTCCTTCCTGGTTTCCTCTCGTCCTCCTGAAGTCTCTCTTCCACAACGGTCTTGCCCCGGCACCTCTTTCTTGTTCTCAAACGGTCCTTCGGACTTCCGTTTTAGGTCCGCTGGATGACCCCTCCCTGCCCTCAATGAGCTCTAGTCAGAAAAGTCTCAAGTATGGAAATGAGTCGTTCCGAAGTGGTTCGGGAAAAGACACCCCAGGACCCCCATGTCCCTCGTGGGGAGGGTCGGGGCACGTGTTCCGTCCAGACCCACGTCCACAAGGCCGACGTCCTGCCCACCCTTATGCGACAACGGTTTCAGAGCCGCGAGACACGTGGTCACGGTTTGTCTTTGTACCTCTGTCTCACCGAAATGAAACGGTCCGTTTCGGTCATTCTGTTCTCCGTCCCCCGTCCCGTGTGGGAGACTTTCCCACCGTGTCGGGTTCCTGTGTTGTATTCGACCAATCTGAGGTCACCCAGGTTCTACCGTCTGTCCAGTTGAAGTCGATCTGGGACCAGGAGACAGGTGAGAGTGACTTTGTGTAGTCGCTCGCTTTGCTGTGTGGGTCTCCGCGGCACCGTCGGGGTTCCGACCGGCAGTCTCCGGCTTTTCGCCCGTCGTCGGGTCGCCGACCTCTAGCGGCGGCGCAGGGGTTTTGTCACCCTTGTCAGGAGGGCGAGTGATCGGACACTCCTACTCTACCGTGCTACCGGAGTGGTTGAGCTACCTGGACTCAGACTCGTTCGAGACCCTCAACCACTACCTGTCTCTCCGGGCGGCACGACGTCAGGTACCCGGACGTCTCAGCCTGTGCTGACTCACTGACTTGTAATCGGACACTTTAATGGGTCGAGTATGTTTTGTGTTCACTTTCACGACCAGCGAGCCAGCACGGACTGAACCGCTGGGGTTCCTGACACCGGGCGGTCTGAGAAGACAGGTACCCTAAGAGGTCCGTTCTTACGACCTCAGCCAACGGTAAAGGAAGAGGTCCCCTGGAAGGGTTGAGTCCTTTTCGATTGGTGTGTCGGAACGCTCCGACGTGAACGGGAGACACAGTCGGGTGTGAGACAAACACCTCACAAAGAGAGACTTAGTCAGGCGAAGATGGGATAGTGAAACAGCGACTTAAGAAAGACACTACTCTGTAGTCTCTGGACTCGAAGTACTCCTGGACTGTCGTCCAGACGCCGGAGCCGACCGTCTGGCGCGCAAAACCGGCTCAAGCTCAGGACCGGTGAACCCAAACTCAGAGGTCGTCCCAAAACCGGTCCACGTGCAAGGGTCGGTGCACCCAAATTCGGGGTGCGACTTCAGTCGCCAAAGTGATCGTGGAGTTCCCGACACGGGGTTGGGGACCACTCCTCCCTCTCCAATATCAGCCCAGACACTATTCCCGGTTCCGTCATCGTTCAGAAGCAAAGACGAAGACGCTCAAAAGGTTTTCCACCCCAACGACTGCCCGAGTCCCACACACGTCCCAGAGTCCACCAGACAGAGGACGAGTAGAACTGCCCGGACAGGGAGGAGGAGGCTAGTCGTTGGCGAGACGAGAGGCTTTGCGCCTCGTCCGGTGCCTCCGGTCTCAGAACAGGTATTCCGTACCCCCTGTTTTTCCGAAGGCACGGACCCTCGGGGTGCCCCGGGACGACAAGTAACCGTGGCAGACAAGGGTCGATGGAACACGGAGCCCGGGACGCGACCGAGGAGCCGGGTACGGTTCAGTGGGTCCGACGGTCCAGTGGGTCCGGTGGTACAGTGGGTCCGGCCGTCGACACGGGGAACTCCTCCCCTTCTCCACCTACCACTAGTTCGGTCCCCAGACGGCGTCGACGACCACGGATCGGACCACCACCACCGTAAACATAACTCACTCGGTCTCCTACCGGCACGCGCCCCGTACGCCCGCCCACCCGTAACGTGTGCGCCCAGAGACGTCCAGGGGTTCGCACACAAGGGCACGGTCGGAGGACAGACAGGCAGACAGGGAGGATGGGGAGACAGGAGGGTAGAGAGGAGGAGACCCAGAGGGAGAGGCGACGGAGAGTAAGGCAGCGTGGGGTCGGGGGGTAGAACCCGGGAGGGACCCGGGGACTGTCACACTCGGCCCCCACTCCCCCGTCCACCTCCGGTCCTGACGACGGACCTAGGACGGACCGGTGGGCTCGGGTCAGAAGGGTCGCCTCCCCGGAGCGAGTCACCGGGACCCGGCCGGTCGGACCGCCGGTCCGACCCCAACCCTCCGTCCCGGCCCGCGGACCCGGCGGCCAAGACCCGGACCGGACGAGCGACTCATAACTACCGGGCAGTCCCGCCGGGACTAAGGACGCGAAAGTCAATTTTCCAAAGACAACAACATCGAATACGTCAACGAGACAACGATACCTTTGCACTGTAGTTTTACTGCAAAGGGCAAATTTTCGAAAATTGATTTAAGGACGGACAGTCTACATCCGGGGTAAAACTCGCTCCTCGACGGAAGGTCCTCGCCCCGAGGGCGGCGCCACACGTCCGGGGCCGCCGGGCGGGGCTCGCGCGAGAAATTGGGGCGTCCACGGGGCCCGTACCGGTGCCGTCTCCACGGGCCGATGGAGCACAGGGGCGTCCGACTCTTCGTGGCCGCCCGGGCGTTGACCTGCCTGCGGCTCTACGCGCCGGAGTACGAGCAGACCCTCCTCAAGAAGCTGCTCGACTTCGTCTGGTTCGCGTTGCGGTTCCACATGCTCTTCTACCGGTCGTTCGACGACCTCTACTGCCCGCTCGCGGCCGACCCGCTCCTCTAGTTCTAGTTCTAGTGGTTGTACTGGAAGGTCATGTCCATCCGGGTGCCCGCCGCCGGCCGCCCCCGGAAGACCCACTGCCGCCGCACCCCCCCCCAGGGCCGAAACACATCCGTCCTCCCCTGGACACCCGGGACACCTCGCCCCGTGCCCCTCTGGGGGTTCCGGGGCGTCCCGCCTCCTATGACGACCGCCGGTCCCCGCCCTTTGGGCTCCGGCCCGGTGGTCCGGGGACTCGGACGTCAGTCGACGGAGGTCGCAGGTGACTCGGGTGACACCCGCGTCGTGACCGGAGTCCCGACCCCTCTCCCACACCTCCGGGACTCGTGGGTCCTCCCAGGCGCGGAGACGGGGGAGGGCCGGAGCGTGACCCGGGGACGGGACCGACGGAGCCCTCCCCGATCCAGTGCCGATCCGTGCACCGAGACCGTCCCCGTCGAGGTCCCGCCCGGACACACGGGGCGTAGAGTCTCCCGTCCCGGTCCAAATAGACGGGCCCCAGACCCCTCCTCTTCCAGCACCCGCCCACTCTCCAGTGCCCCACCTCCCCCAGTACCCGCCCCACTTCCAGCTCCTCCTCGACTCGACGTCCGCCTCTTCGTATCTCTCACCCGGGACACCCGCCCGACCCGGGTGCGTCGGGGGTCCTCGGACAGGTACAACCCTCCGACGGCAGGGTCCTCCTGTGCACTCCTGGGGCACCAGGGTCGGGTCCGGCGGGGCCTGTCCCCTCGTCTCCAACCGGTCCCCAACACCTGTCTCGGGACGTCCAACCGGACCCGTGGAACTCGGTGTGAGACCCACTCTCCTGGGGGGGGGTTGGGGCGGGGAGGACCGGACACCGAGGGCCGGGCAGACCCCGGACCCCCACACGTCTCTGAGGGTCCCGGGACCTGTCGGCTTCCGACGAAGTCAACGTAGTCAAATTGAAAGAGCCGGAACCTCCTCGGTCAGGACTCGGACCGTGTAGGTCTCCGAGTAAAGACTGGTCATCGGGCCGGGGGTCGGTCCGGAACCCCGTCTCGTCTCCACCGGCCGGTGACCCCATTTCCACCCGGCTCCGGCTCGGCACACGGGGGGTAGGGGGAGCGGTGGTCGGGGCGCCGCGGACCGTCCCTCCCCCGTCGTCCCGACTCCGCCCACCGAAATGCCGGACGACAGACTGAGGCACTGAGTGCCGAGACTAACCGCAGACCGGCCCAATAAGTAATAAATAGGACTTTCGGCGGAGGACTCGGGGTCCCTCCCTAGGAGAAGGTAAGGACCTCCCCTCCACCCGACTCCGCCGGTGTCCTCTATTCCCCCACCGCCCGCCGCCCCACCCCGACGTGCGTGTGTCGCGAAGTGTCAAATACTTCGTGAACATGCGTCGTCGTCGTGGAGAGTCGAGGGCAGTGGCTGTCCCTGTGGTTCCGGGTCTCGTCCTCTCCCGAAGGGGTCCCCGAGTCGTCACTTCTTAGGCGGACGGCACGTCCTCTGCGTACCACGGCACGTCCTCTGTACCCAAACCAGGGACCCAGCCCTTCTAGGGAACCTCCTCCCATACCGTCGGGTGAGGTCATAAGAACGGCCCTCTTAGGGTACGTGTCTCCTCGGACCTCCGATGTCAGGTACCCCAGAGTGCTTCTCAACCTGTGCTGACTTCTCTGCCTGGTGCGTCCGTGTCTGCCGGAATGTCTCGCTGTGAGACCGACTCCCGACCAAGAAATAGAGGGGGTTGTGAGGGGACTGGGGGCGGTGGGTCTCGACGGGTGTCGCCTCCGCCGTCAATAAAAAAGTACTTTTCAAAAAAATTTTTTTCTTTTGTTTCGGTTAGAAATAAATAAATAACTTACGTGGAGGCCGAACACCCTAGAATCAAGGAGCTGGGTCCTAGTTTGGACCCGTGAGCAGACACCTTAACGTCTCAGGGTTGGTGTCCCGGGGGACCCCTAAGGCCCCTGTCAACGATACTTCCACCGACCACCTTAAGGGACCTCCAGGTCACCAATCCTGAGTTACGAGAGTGACGGTCCCCGGGTCCAAGTCAGGACTGACCCCTCAAGTCTAGGGTGGTCGACGAGACGCACCGGTTTCATCCTTTTGTCTAGCGGACACTTCCTTCGGACCCCCCGGGACCAAGTCCCCTCGCACAAAACGACCACACGGCAAGTCCCCGGGGGACGTCACCCCGTCCGGAACAGAGCCCACCCGTCTCGCCCTGGACCCCCGAAGGCCTTCACGACCTCCCCCTGGGCCCTGGGTCGTATCGGGAGGCGGGAGGACGGGAGTCCCTTCACCCCGTCGGGCAGGGCCGAGGGACGACTCCTGGGGTGCAGGGAGGCGGAGACGGGGCTCGGTGTGTGGGGGTGGTCCCGCTACGAAAGTCTACCAGCCACGCAGAGGTCCCTGGTCCCACTGGCCACCGGTGCGGGGCCGTCCCTAAACTGGAGCCCCGTGGGACAATCCTCTTTCCTCGGTGAAACGACGCCCCCTGGGACAGTGAGTCTCAGGAGGGGTCTCGGCCTCTTCGTTCCTGTCCCTTACACCTCCCCGACGGTCACCGCCGGCCCCCGAGTCCTGGGGCCCAAAGCCCTCCGTCTCTCGGGCGCGGGTTGGGTGACACCGGGGAAACGAGCGACCGGCCCCGGACGTGATACCGGGGTAGAGGGGAAGGGAGTGGAGGGTCCCCTTTCGGTTCCGGGTCCCTGGAGTCCCGGACAGACGTCCCCTCCCGTCCCGTGTCCCGGACCCGCCCCGTGCCCGGGTGGTATCCGTCTGTCGTCTGGGAGCGACCCCCGTAGTCCGGGGCCGGGGGGAGGACCATGGTTCTTACAGTAGTCCTGTCGAGCGACAAGCGGTCCGTGGCCCGCAACAGACGAGGTCAGAAGGGTCGTGTTAAACCTAGTAGGGGTAAAATGACTGTGCTCCGAGTCTCTCCAATTACCTGGACGGGTCCGAGTGTGTCGCTTCGCCACCTCTGCTCGGCGTCTGAGTCTCGGCACTGGTGCTCCGGACACGAGCAGAGAGGACTCGAGGACGAGGCCCCGTCGCAGGAGTCCTGTGCGAACACTGGACTGGAGTAAAATGCAAGTGCAATGTGTAATATAGTGTAGAACGAGGATACAACCATAATATGGTGTATACAAGAATAATTACGACTGACTGAATAATTTTTCGTCGCAAACAAGTAACGTCTCTCAAATCTTTGAGGTCCTTTCGTTTCTCTCCTGAACATCCCCGGTCGGACTGTGACCCCGGACACCCAGGACGCTGTGGGTGTCGTCGCATCCCAGGGCTCGGGCTTGAGAAAGACTGGGCCAGAGTGGACCGGGTGCAAAGGCCCCTCCGGACAGACCGACCCTCACCGGGTGTGGGCACGGTGCACCGAGGGACCCAGACCGCGGGGGCTCGCGGGGAGACGTCTCCCCGGCCCGTCCGTCCCGGTCCTCGTCGGCAAAGAGTGGGAACCGAGAACACAGAGAGCAAAGTCCTTTAATTTTACGTACTGTCTATCGCTCAGGCAGGGCGGGCTGACCGGGATAATGGATCGGTAACTATCCTAAGACCGGTTCCGGGGGCTCAGGACACTACCGTTTGACGGCCTGCCGGTCGTCGGCCCCGGGAGGTGCAGGGTCTGGCTCCGCAGGGACAGCGGCAGACGATTCAGGTGGGGAGACATGAATGGCATATGGGTCACGAGGATGCTTCCGGCGAAGGTCCTGCTGCCGAGGCTGTCGAGGAGGTCGAATGACAGGGAATTCAAGTCCACACACGCGCGGGGCGAGGACGGGGTGACGGACGGGGGCCCTGCCCGGTCCGCCGGCAGGACCGCCGCCGTCAGAGACGGTGGGTCCCGGCCGACGTCTCCGGACCCGCCGTGTGCGTGGAGTCCCTGTCCCTCCGGTCTCTGTCCCTCCGTCCCCCCGGGCTCCGGGCCCGACAGCACAGGCGGCGGGTTCGCGTAGAGGACGTGGGAGTGACGAGTCGACACACCTTTCAGGGACTAGAAAGACCCGGAGTCAGAGACAGACATTTTACCCCTATTTAGTCCTGGAAGAGACCGCTTCCGACCCTCAGTCTCCGCTCGGAGGACGGGAAAGGAGCCACAGACCGAGAGCTCGAGGGGGTGGGGTTCGTCTGGTACGGGACCCAGGGGGAAGAGGAACCGGAACGGTCCGACCGACCAGAGTTTTGGTCCCTCCCCCGCAGCCCGACTCGGAGGCGTCACAGGAACCTCGGACCGACGTCACCCGCGCGTCGGGGAGAAGGTAGGCACCGTAGGACGGTCGGGACTCGACTGGGGCGGAGTTCTGTGGGAGTCTGTCCACACCACACCCCGATCCCTCGGTCTCCTCCAGTGCAACCCGACCCGAAAGTGCCGACTTATCCTCAACCGGTCACCTCTTCTCCTGTCCTTCTCACATGCAAACACGAAACCAGGACGGAGGGGGCTCGAGTCAGAGTTCGGACAGTCTGCCCGTACCCCACTCCTTCCGTAGAGCCCCCGGGGAGGCCAGACTGTGGGTCTTAGACCCCCGACGACGAGCCAACACGTCGTGGGGAAGGGACCCCCCCCCTCACCAAAGAGTCGCTTCTGGGGGCTGTCTTAGCGGAAACGATCACCGGCCCGACCCCACGTCCCCTAGACGACGACCACCTGTCAACGAAGACACCCGACTCGGATGAAGGGTCTGACTGCCGACGGCCCACGACACGGTCCGGCCCGGTACCCCGTGGAGAGGGAGGTCTCAGGTCCGAGACGAGAGACGGGGGCTCCCACTGACCCGGTGTTAGGACGCACCTTCGTCTCCCGGATCCGACCCCTGTCCGTCCCTGACCCCCGCAGACCGTCGAGGGACGGTGGGGACCCCCGGGGTAAGTGTCGTCTCTCGACCCGACGGAAGTCGGGACTGGGACCTTTCTAAGGGCAGGACCTCCCCTCGGACCGGAGATGCCGGGGCGGGAACCGGACGACAGGGGCAGAGGAGTGGGGGTCCACACGACCGGGGAAGGTCCGACGGTCCTCCGTCCCCAAGGGGGTAGACGGCCTCCGACCGGTCTTGACCACCACAGACGGGACATCCGGGAGGTGGGTCGCAAAAGGAGCAGGAAGAGACCCACAGGTGAGGGGGTGATACTCGCGGGGAACGGGTGGGTCGAGTCACCCACACCCTTACGACAGTACTGTCCCTCCCGGGTCGGCAGGGGTGTAGCGTGACAGGAAGGTCCAGCCTCCTCGCCGGGCACTTCTTCGCGTTCCCGGTTCCACCGGTGGACGTCTCCTTCTTCGACGCCGACGACCTCCGGGACGACCTCCTCGTCGCGGCCGACTCGGCGCGGGACCTCCTCTGTACGGCGCTCCACGCGGCGCGCGACCTGGTCGTGTCGCAGAACGTCCGGGTCTCGGACGTCGACGTTCTCGCTTACTACTCAGACGAGCTCGCGTAGTAGCGGTTCAGGCCGCAGATCCGGCGGGCCCGGGGCGGGGGTCGGACCCGGTGCGGGGCCTTGCCGGGGCGGAGACCGGACCCGGGGCGGGGGCCTTGTCGAGGCCGGACCCGGTGCGGGGGCCTTGCCGGAGCGGGGCGGGGGCGCCGGCGAGGGCCGGGGGTGCCCGTCCCCTGGGGCCGCATTTCGGGAAGGGACCTGTGGTCCGGGTCCCTGAGGCCCAGTGACGTCCCGCCGAGGGGTCGTTCTTGCGAACCTTAGATGGGAGGCGATAACAGTCACAGCTGCCATGACCTTCGCCGAAAACTGCAATTAGCACACGAAAAGTGTTGAAGGACCCTCGTCCCGAGTGCCGACCCGCACCTCCCTCCGCGGCCGGCACCCGTCCACCTCCGCCGAGGCACCGTCCATACGGGGGTCCACGCGGGAGCGACCTGGACGTAACCGGCGCTCTGGGGTCCCCCGGCGTGGCGGAGTTACCGGAAAATAGATGGTGGGGTGGGGGTGAGGCTCTACACCCCGGAGACCTGGGGGTAATCGTTGTCGAGTTATTTTTGCCACTAGGACGGGTACGTGGGGTGGGACACGGTAGACAGTCGGGCCCTGTCCACCTTCTCGGGCGACTGGAGTCCTCGACTGCGTACCGCCCCGCCCTTCGCCGCCCCACCTCCGCGTCTGATCGTCGTCTAACACTTCCGCGACCCTCCCGTCCCGACGGAGGTCCCGGGACTCCCCGACCTGTGTGTCGACCCCGGGGTCCCTCGGCTGTCGGTGGGGTCCCCCTCTACGGAAGGGTCCTCTCTGTCTCCGATCCCACCCTACGTCCCAGATGTCCGGTCTTTCGGACAGGTCTCGTGGGGTGGGGGTCAAGGAGGACTCAGTGACCTGGTGACGACTTCCCTCCGGGGGTCCCCTCGACTCTCGGCTCGAACCAAGTCTCAGAGTGAGTCCTGTGTCGGACTCACCGTCGGTGAGGCATCGAGACTCCCGTGACACGTTTACCACGTCTCCTTTGTGAAGGTACACTAAAAGTCGAGTCCGTCCGCAGAGCACTCTTCGTCGTTCAGTGCTTCTTGTCTGCCGAGCCGGCGACCGACACCGAAACGGGACATCCCTGTCGCCCCAGTAAGTGTGAGAACGGGTCTCTTTTGGACCCGTTCTTTTGGACAGACTCCCGGACGAACAAACGTGTCTCCCAGGTAGTGTCAGGAACCAGGGGACGGGGACCACGAGAGACCCAGGCACACCGAGACGGGCCCTAGAAAGTACCTTACAGACGAAGTGGGCCCTGCCCGTTCAGTGACGGGGTTAGTCGTCCCAACTCCCCTGCTTCCCTGACCCCAATCACCGTCCACTGACAGATCTGGGCGAGGGAGACCACAAAGCCCCCGTCCCGGGACGAGCCCCCGACGACGTCTTGGGGACCACACCGCCGGTAGTCGCGTGGACTGCCAGGACGCCGGGAACTCCCGTCGGTCCGTCACGGGTCCTGAGTAGACCACAGTCTGAGGCCCAGGGGGACCCCCAAGTCTCCGGTCGGGCTTCGGACGGGGACCCTCCCTCCCCGACCCACCTCGACCCGACTGTCTCGCGGGGTGGCCCCTGGGGGGTGGGGGAGGCGGGGATCTCTCGAGCTCGACACCTGAGACCTGGGAGGACGGACCCCGACCTGGCCCGACGACCCACTCCTCACCTCGGGACGACACACTTGGTCGACGGACCACGCACGCCGCCACGGGCGCGGACGAAGGACGCGGGCGCGGACGAAGGGCGTGGGCGGGCGGCGTCGTCAACCGGACCTCCGTGGGGCCCAGGTCGCGGCCGCAGGTCCCGACGGGCCGCTTAAAGATCAAGAATCAGTTCTGTGGGCCTCTTCCGTTACCGTGGGGTAAGGTCAGGAGAACGGACCTTTTAGGGTACCCGTCTCCTCGGACCTTCCGACGTCAGGTGCCCCAGCGACTCCCAGCCTGTGCTGACTCGCTGAAGTGAAAGTGAAAGTACGTGACCTCTTCCTTTACCGTTGGGTGAGGTCACAAGGACGGACCTCTTAGGGTCCCTGTCCCCTCGGATCACCCGACGGCAGAGACCCCAGCGTGTCTCAACCTGTGCTGACTTCGCTGAGTCGGCGTCGTCGTCGTCTGTTCTGTGGTCGCACTCTTGAGACCAAGTTGGCTGTGACTCGGAACCGGGTCGTTTTGAGCTCCGAGATCGGATTTGGGACTGTCCGTGCGTTGGGAAGTCCCACCACTGTGGGACTTTGGGGGGTCCTTCCTGTCTACGTCAGTGTGTCATACCTGAAGGGACACCAGGCCACCGATTCTTACACGCGAGGGTTGCGTCCCCGTGCCCGAACTAGGGACCAGTCCCTCGACCTAGGGTGTGCGACGTCGACTCTGGGACACGTCGGTTTCTTTGTCTTTTATGAACAAAATTTTTCATCTTTAATTTTTTAACTTGGATTCTGAATCTTTACAAGTAAAGTTCTATCGTTATTCGAGTACTGTCACGATTGTGCATGGTTCACGTACCCTTTGCACACAAGGATTTGCTCAAAGTCGCTCTCCTCACCGGAACACAGCGTAGAGGAGCTTAGAGACCGGACTCGCGAGCCGCCGGCGTTACCCTGTACCGAACCAACGTTTCACTCCCTTAGACCCTTTAGGACGGAGCACACCTATGTGCAAACCTTTTCTTCCCCTCCAAAGTTGTTGTGGACGCCCAGTACCCGCGAGAAGGAAGACTGCTGTGGGTCTGAGCTGGTGTCGTCAAGGAACACCCGACCAATGGCGCATCTGAGACTTTGGGATAGTCACTCGAAAGTGGTCGTAGAGGGACCTCAGGCAGACAGGCAGGACGCGGACCTGGTCAGGAAAGGTGTGAATACCGACACTGCAGTGTCCGACCCGTAAACCTTCTATTGTCCGTGGTTCGTGCGTCCAGACCGGGCACAGTAGGCAGGGCACAGTTTCACAGGGACACACTTAAGTGGCAGTCAGAGTCGATCGTGCGGACATCAAACCACTCAACCGTTCGAGGACCACCACCTACGTTCGAAAAGTTTTACGGTCAGAGACTACTTTCGAACTTCAAGTAGCGACCAGCGTTCGTGGCAGTCAAAGGGAACTTCCCTGTCCGAGTGAAACAGCCGAAGTTCTTTTGTAGACGGTCCATGTGTCCAGACTTATTAGTCTCGAAGGCAGTCAGGGGGAAAGTTCCTTCTGTAACAAGGTGTCGAAGGGGCCACTGGGTCACCGGCCCTTAGGCGGACGGCGACGTCCCCTGAGCCCAAGTTACGGGCCAGGCCCTGGTAGGGTGTCCGACGTTCCACCGATTCGGACACGTGGTGACTCGGAGACTTGGGACCTCGGGAGCCCTCGGGAGACGTCACCGCCGGTTGGGTGGGGTCGACCTCTCATCGGGGGTGAGCGGTGTTGATCCCTTTCGGGGGAGTGTCGTTGCTTCTGGGTCGTGTCGGTTTTAGTTTCAACAAGGGAATTTCACATGTATAAAGTCGGACACTGAGTTTGTTGCCCTGCGCACGAAAAGGGCTGTGTCGGAGGACGAGTCGAGACCTCGACTTCCCGAAAGACACGCGAACACGAAACAGAGTGCCTTCCCTCTGAGTCCCCTGAGGACTCACCTGAGTCCCCGGTTCTCAAGTGTCCTACTTATGAAAGATGATAAGCAGCTCCTGTGAGGTTTCCCTTTCCTTACACGAGCGACGACCGGACACCGGCCCCGGCGCCGCCCTTGGTGCCGCGTGCCCCGTGACCCCCGGTCTACCCGTTGTCGCAGACCTCGCCCCTGGGCCCCGGATCCTGAGTCCGGGAGACCCCGGGGACCCTCGACGGCGGGAAGGGGTGCCTGGGTAACGACGGGCTGGGGCACCGGTACACGACGGCCCTGACGTCACTTCTGGGAGGACGGTCGGAAGGGTCCCTACCCCGAACGGCGTGTCTGGTCCGGCCCCGTGGGGAGGGTCGGGGTGGACGTAGTGCCCCGGACAAAGGACGAGAGCTCCGGGACACCCACCACTCCAACACGGTCGAAGCCAGTGGTGCCACGGCCGCCGGTCGCGGGGGTCTCACACCGCCCAGGGACGGGTCACGACACGGGGAGTCGGTTCCTGTCTCGGTAGTCGCATCTTTAGCCCTGGGGGTCTCCGCCGTGAAAGGGAGAAACGGTCTGTCGCACTGACATTTTGGTCCCTTGGACTTTCCTCTGGGATGGACTAATTGTCATTGCATTTACGTATTTCAAGGGAAAAAGACACAATAACACTATATCTGTACCCCCTTTAGGATAAGGATTGTTCACACATTAACACAGCGTAAGGCTCACGACTTACCTACTGCGGCCTGTCCTTTCCACTCGTGTCAGCAATTTCCCGTCCTTTCCCGGACCTGGCTCCACAGCGCCCCCGGTGACGGGAGCCAGGGCCTCCTCCTTGGCCCGTCGTGTACCCCTGCAGACCGGGTGGACGGGAGACCCTCGGGGACCCTCGGGAAGAGACTCTGCCTAAGACCTGTGACACGAGAGCTACAAGGTAGTCTTGGTACGAACGGCGTTTGGGAGGGACGTAGGTGCTTGGTCCCAGGTCCCAGGTCCCAGGTCCCAGGTGCCAGGTCCCAGGTGCCAGGTCCCAGGTCCCAAGTCCCAGGTGCCAGGTCCCAGGTCCCACTCCGACACTCTGGCCCCTCCCAATCAATCCCAACCACTACACTTCCCCGCCCGCCCTACGAGACTCCCGGTACCCCCAGTCTCCACTGGTCCCAGTCCCCGACGCCGCGTTGTCCTCTCTGTGCCGGCAGAGTCGACAAGGTCAGACAGACCGTGCCACATTGGCCGGCACACTCGGTAGCCCCTTGGTGTCGGTGTCGGACAAAACCCGGGGACGAATCCGACTCCACGACGCTACGAGACAGGGACGGGACCTCCTCGAGTCCTGTCTGGGGTCAAAAAATAAGGTTAGAGACTTCCTTGTCCGTCCATACACCCCAAAAAAAGAACGCAAAAGGGGTGAAAAAACACGAAGACCGGGGTGTTGTCCCCTGTACCTCTTCTACAGACCGAGAGGTCGTCGGGACATCCTGGTACTCCGGGGGGACTCCTACTCTTAGTGTCGGGTTGTCTCCTCCCTCTGACACCGGACCCCGGACGTCGGGACACTACGACGAGACGTCCGGACCGCAGGGAATACTCTCTCTCTATGTCGAGGTAGGGCACACCCACAGAGAAGATCGGAACAATGACCAGTTGACGAGTCAGCACAGACTGAGAAACACTGGGACACCCGACATCGGGTGGTCCGAGGAGACAGGTACCCTAAAGGGTCCGTTCACATGACCTCACCCAACGGTAAAGGAAGAGGTCCCCTAGAAGGGCTGGGTCCCTAGCTTGGACTCAGAGGACCTAACCGTCCGCCCAAGATATGGTGACTCGGAGGTCCCTTCGGGGTAAAGGTCGGAACGAGTTGAAAATCGTTTAAATCATAGTCTTTCCCTTTCCCCAGGACCGGTGCCGACGAGGATCTTGTCACGCGACCGGTTCACTCCCGTCGACTCGTCCGCACCTCCCCAGTGGTCCCAGACGGGTGGCGCCCGGTCTTTCGGTCACTGGGCCCAGCACAGTACTCCTGTCCCCCCGGTGCTACAGTGGGCCCGGTGGAACCGCCCGTCTGGTGTGAGCCCGTCTCATCGTCGGGACCCCTTACCTCCCTAGCCACTCGTTCAGGGTCCTCCTTCTACTTCAGCCGAGGCGCGGAGGTCGGACGGCGTGTCTCTCACGACTCACCGGGCAGCGGCTCGGACTGCGCCCGGGGGAGCACCCACGACGCTCCGACAGGGGTCTGGCGTCACTACACGACCCAACAGGACGGGACCCGGGGTCCGGGAGGCAAAGGGTGTCGAGGGACCCGTGGGTGGCACCCCTGGGAGCACCCCTGGGTCACATTGGACCGTGTCAGGACGGCAGCCTCACCGACCGCACCCTCCCCGACTGTCTATCATCCCGGTCGGTCACCCGTGCCCCCACACCCCCGGTCCTGTCCTCACCCATCGGGGTAGGTCCTCGGGTCCCCGAGCGTCCCACGAGTCCGGCTCCGGGGGAGCGACGTGGACGTCTACCAGGGGCCGACCCTACGCCCCGCCCGGGACCCCTCGAGCCGACCCGGAGAAGCGACTCTCCCGGAGAGAGCGCCCCCCGGCCCGTGTGTCTGGGGACGGGACGAGCACGAGGTCGACGGCGCAGTACAATACAGGTGTTTTGCGGGAGGTCCGCCCGGAGCGAGGCGCTCGAAAGGTGGTCGAAGATCTTGCAAGGGTCGAATGAACAGGGACAAGTCGGTGAGTCGCCACAGACGGCGAAACGGCGGGGTACCTGAAGTCGGGTGACCCGAGGAGACGGGAGGCGACAGGGGGTCTCAAACGAGTGCGAGTGCAGGTGGTTCAACTACGGCGGTGGGGCGACAGAGTGGGAGACGGCGGCGGAGGGCGGAGGGGGCACCGACTAAGAAGTGAGTGGTGCCGGGGCAGGAGGAGGGTTGTTTGGGAGGCGAGGCCGACGAACCCCAGACCCCCAGTACCGAGAGGTGCGCGAACGGGGGTGGGTGGAGGTCCAGTCCTCGAGTGAAGGACAACTTTAAAACTTTAAATCTAAGGTCGGAGTACGGACTGGTGGCGCGGGGTGGGAGGGGGTGGNGATCTACACATATTCTCTGTCGGGGACGGAGCAAAGGGGTTTGCGGAACCAGAAAGGTACAAGTCTCTTGAAAGTGGTCTGAAAGGTTCGAGAGACCCTTGTCACACCGAGGGGTCCCACGGTCGACCGTAGAGGACGTTAATAGGAATTTAATATCCCTGTTAAAATTAAAGTGTTATTAATCTTTATAGTTGACGTCGAGTCCGGAAGCTTTGATTACCTTAAAATTACCCGTCGACACATCCAATGTCGGTTCTTATCATTGCTAGGGGCGTCCTCCACCCCCGACACCCGGAGACACGTCCCGCCCGTCCCCCACCGGCCACCCACCGACCCGTGTTACCTGCGCGGGTCAGCTCCACTTCGGACGTGGGACCTGAAACCCGGGGTTCGAGTACCGAGAAGGGGGGTTTTCACTCGGACCCGGACCGGTCGGGTCGGGCGTCGGGGGTACGAACGGAGACTCGAGGAGGTGGGGTCCGTCTCGGGTGGGCGGGGGCTGGGGCGTCGGGCCTGGTGTCTCTGCCGAAGGAGACTCCGTGCACCCGCGGCGCACGAGTGGGCACGCACAGAGAGGAGAGTCGTGACGCCAGGTCCGAGTGCGTCAGAAGAGTGCGACCCCCGGTCACAAGTGAGGAGAGGCCTCACCTCCCGACCACACCCAGGCGAGTCTGGACGCTGGGGCGGCAGGACCTCTCACACTCAATCACCACGGACACCTCCCCCCGCGTCTCTTAAACAAAACTGAGCTACCTGTACTCAAACTCGTTTGAGGTCCTCTACCACTTCCTGTCCCTTCGGTCCGCACGACGTGAGGCACCCCAGTGTTTCTCAACCTGTACTGACTCGTTGAGTTCTTGTCTTAGTTTTAATAGATGGCAACAATAAGAACACACCGGTCTCGAGAGCACCGGATTCTTGAGAAGTGGCTTCGGTACTTAAAGAAAAGGGTCTAAGATAAGATCGTCGACACTACTACAAACCTAGCAACTGGATTGAGTTTAGTTAAGAACACGCACGACACTACTTCTCTAGTTCGAAATAAAAAAAGAGTACTAATAGTTCAACAAGGTCGTGGCAAATACTTTTCAGAAAAGGAAGGGGGCAACTTAAGAAGACCACAAACAGTTTATAGTTAAACGACTCGCCCACCCAGATCTGCGGTAAGGGAAGACGGCCAGTTCGCAGAGGTAATGGAACTCTGACCGACACCAAGTACCTCTCAGAACTCCAGGGTGTCACACTGAGAAGGTCGACACAAGAAGAAAGATTTCATCAAAACCAACGATGTCTAGAGATGATAAAGAGATATTTAAGATTGAGCGGGATAGATAAACGAGGGGTTTCTTCGGACGACTTTAACAGATAACTCTGTCGTATCTACACGATTAGGTGTCTAGTTGAACCTCTCTTTCCTGTACAATGGTTGGTTATGACTTAGACCGGCGAAGACTTGTCCCATATCGAGAGGGAAACCTCTTTAAAATCCCAAGAAGGGTACCAAGTCTGCCATTTCCTAGGCAGAAATTTTAATTCTTCTGAATAAACTACCGGGTCGTATACAAAAGAGAACCTTTTACAAGGGACATGTGAACTTTCGTTAGACATAAGACATCGACTACCCCCATCAGAAGATATGTGTAATTAATCCAATCTAACTACCACAACGAGTTTAGAAAATATATGAGGGACTAAGAAAACTAAACAGTAGTTAAGTATTATCTTTTTACTACTTTATCGTTAACATTTAGATAATAAAAAATTGTAACAGAGGAGAATCAAGAGTGTTAAAACGAAGTTTACAAACTCACGTGTCGACGAGGGAGAAAGATACTGATAAAGGGGTACCATAAAGAAAAAGAGAGAGAAGTGAAAGTTAGATTTACACAAAAAGATGAATCTCACACAGAGACGACTTGATCTTATATCGTCCGAAAAAAAAAAGAAAGATTTAGGTCACACTGTACAAGACGGAAAATTAACCTTACAAATAGGTCAAATATAAATTACATTAATCCCTATACATCTAAATTGAGATCGATATTAGAATGCTCAACAAAAGATAAACCGGACAAACAAGAAACGGAAAAACAAAGAAGGAAAAGATTGAAGAAGACCTAATTGACTAAATTTTAAATTTTGTTTTAAAACAGGGGAGGTAACTCAAAAACAAACAAAGAATTCCAAACAAAAACTGCAGCTGGTAACAATTTAAGAAATAACTTACACAATGTTATAACGAAGACAAATTACAAAACCAAAAAAACCGGTGTTCCGTACACCCTAGAAACGAGGGGTTGGTCACTAGTTTGGGTGTGGTGACCGTAATTTTCGGTTCCGGAATTGGTGACCTGACGGCCCCTTCGGGTAGGGAAACAAAAAAATTTTTTATAAACAAAGAAACCGACGTGTCTCGGAATCCCCGTCTTACGTCCTAGAAGCAACTTGTAAGCTTGAGAATCAACGTCGGACAACCTAGATCAAGGGACTCGTCCCTACCTTGGGGCCGGGGGGGCGAAACCCTCGAATCTCGGAATCGGTGACCGGGTGGTCCCTTCAGAGAAGGTAACCCAAAAATCGATGCTATATGACTCAATGCAAAAATCTCAAACGAGGTCCCTAAGGTTATACATGGGAATTAAACGGAGTCAGACGAAACTTTAGTATCATATGATGAAGTACATGTTACATTTCTGGAAAGTTGTATTCGAAGGTAAAGGAAGGGGTAGGGGAGACACTGACAAAACGTATTAATGTACGTGAAAGCGACCTTTGAAGCATTTCGTAACAGCGGCATAAACGAAATTTACAAGTTGACAGGAAACTTCCTTACTTTTTTCCTCCCCTTGGTCCAGAAAAGACAAACACGTGTCTAAGTGGCAACGAGACGAGAAGGAAGCGCACTTAGGTCCAAAGGTAGACCGTAGTAAAGGGAAGTCGGTCTCTGGAAGAAACTCGTAAAGAATGTCGCGCACAATTGTCTCAGCGAAGACAAGTGGACTTTCACGGAAAGTGACTCGGAAACGAAGAGTTCCGACAAAGGTGACAAATCTGGACAGTCAACTGCCAAAAAACACGGGCGAAAGAAAAGCAGAGTCCCAAAGGCGCCAAGGACTATTCCTGCGTGAGTAAAAACAACACCACCACTACATACACTAGAAAAAAAGGGAGATCTACAAAGGTTGAAAAATCAAAAAAAAAAAAGGACAACAACAAAAGTTGTCAAACACAGATCCCCACAACTTAACCCCCCAGATACCTAAAAGATTTTTAGTTTAAACTCTTTTTAAACCGACGATACAGAAGATTCTATAAAGGCGTAAAATAGAAGGACCCTGAGGTCAATGTCCGCGTAGGATCGTGAACCATGATAGGGGATTCGGTGTCGCGAGAAAAAGGAAAATGAGTGAGAAAAGGGAGAAACACTAAATCAAACCTAATAAGTGTGACTAGACAAAAGTTTAGCTGACTTTAAAAGAAAAAGTTACAGGTCTTCGGATCGGCTATCAAAAAAAATAAAGTCTATGACACTATAACATCAAAGGTCACTACCTTGAAGAAAACTCTAAAAAAACAACCCTCGGTCGCACTCCTTGAGGCGGGTGCCGTTTCCAGTACTCCTTCCTTCGAACCGTATGCGTTTCCGCACTAGTTCGGAGTCCTTTGGGCGACAAGGGCTCGTAGATGGGGGTTTTGGTCTCATGAAATGCCCCTCGAGAGGGGGTGTTGGTAAAGAGAGTCTCTTCCTCAATTGAACGTCGAGGTCAATTATTTTTAAGGACCCGTACTATTCTCACAAAGTTGAATGCTTGAGACCTCCAAGAGACCGGACGGACTAGTCCGAGCAGGCCGGCGTACACTAACAAATGTCGGAGGGTTGACACTCTCCGTGCCCTACAAAATTTTGAAAGATTTATGTCTGAGAAAACTCTTCAATCTTCTAGTAATCATATCGTAATCATCCTACTAATCCTTGATATAACCACTTCCCAAAAAAGTAAACAGGACGGTTATTAATGACGATTAAGGGACGGGACCCACACTGTTCCTACAGAGTCCAGTTTGGAGAGACGACTGTCTGATCGAACACACTGTCGGAGAGTCGGTATTTGTCGTGTCTCTCAAACCTCATAATCGTACCCCGAAAAGAGTAACTACTCAGTTACTAACGGTAGTCCGGAGGTATAGGAATCCGTGGACCCTTATATAATTAGTTACATAAACCTTATATCTTTTCCTTTGTCATCAAAAAACTACAATCGTTATGATCTGAAAAACTCAATTACTTAGAAGAGAAAACAATGTCTAGTGACATGAAACAATATTTAGTGATATTTAGTGATACGATACATTGAAATAGTGATAGAATTCTGTTTTATCTAGAATTCCCCTTGTAACCACTTCCCAAATGTAAACAACTCGGTTATAAACGACGATTTAGAGGTATAAGGACGGGAATATTACTTATCTTGATCGTATATCCTCTTTATTCATAATTGGAAATTCTAATTAGTACAATTTGGAATCCAATTCATTTAAGGAAAGAACTAACATTGAGTGATGTGGGAGTGGGATATCTTTACGTTGAAATAAACCTCCCACCGCGGACTAAATTCTTTTTTAGTGGGGGCCTTTTTATTCAAGAGACCAATTGACTGGCCATAGTCTTTCCCGGTATTTTACAGTCGTCTGGAGTACCGATTTTCTACTACTTTGAGTATTCTGGAAACATATTAAAATATACTTCGTGGACCAACACTGTTCCCAGTCCAGACGACTGGGGGTGCACTGAGACATAAGTAGGGATACATATTGTTTTTCCATATATTTGTTTGGACTTTTTATTTCTTTAGCTTAGTCAAAGACCTTTCTGACTAAGGGGGCACAGCAAAGAAAGAGCGAGGGGCGAAAGGACCGACTTAAGGGTAGACTTTACACCCATGAGTGGTTCGGACGAATAAGACGGACCCGAAGACTCTAGCCTGGCCCCTCCGGAGTCACGGAGGAGAGGAAACCCTCTTACCTTTCTGCGGACACCGGATGCATCCACCACTAACCCTAAGGTACATTTGGTCAACAAGTCGGAGAAAAGAGGTGATTAAGAGGATGATGTGATAGACAAAGATTAGAGGGAGATATAGACATTAATTTACTCGAAAAAGGTCCTGTGGCTAAGGTAGGGGTGGAAGCTTAGTGGGACCTAGGTGGCCCCGACCTGGGGCCGTTAAAAATCGAAGGTAAACAGAAAGTTTTATGGGGTAGAGATAATGAAGAGAAACGGACATTAAGAAGACGTATGAGTATCATAGAGAAATTAATACACTGACAATTAAAGTTAAGGACCCAGTAAACCCCAGATATAGAAAACTAACACAAAAGAAAACTAAAAACCGGTGTAAAAAGACGAAGAAGTGTGAAAAACATTAAAAGCTAAGGTGAGGTCTGTAACACACATTCACTCGTCGGCACTGACCTTACACTAAAAACAAACTAAAGTAGGACGAACAAAGCCGTTCGTCCGTTCGGCAAAGCCGAACTTGCCGTTCGGCAAGGGGTCAAACCCAAACCTCGATAGCAAGCCTAAGGAGGTTCTCAGTTCGACAGGGACCTCGACCCCGTTCTGAAATTAATGTAACAAACGAATACAAGTCGGGTCGGGAGGTGGAGGACAAGGGGACGTCGGAAAAAAAAAAAAAAAAAAAGTCTAAAAATTTTTAAACAAAAGTAATAAATAAAGAAACCAACTCGACCCAGAATCGACGTCTTACGTCCTGGATCAAGGGGCTGGTCCCTAACCTGGCAGCCGTCACTTTATGTCTAAGGATTGGTGACCTGATGGTCCCTTAAGAGATTACTGAAAAATTTCATTTAAATGACTCACCACGATGGTAGTGGTAATTCAGTCAAAACCAGAACACAAAATTAACTTCCGAACAGTTAAATATTAGAAAACCCAGATGTCGTTTCACTAGGCATCAACATATAGACACTTATGTATATTAACATTTACAGACAAGAACTAATTCTCAACAAAAAGAATTCTTAAGCCAAGTATTTTCAATAGGACGTAGACGACCAGATGAATATAGATGGCCTACTACTGGTGCCGGTACCTTAATTTTCTGCGAGGAACCTTCCTTTCGATACTGTTTGGGTCTAGCACATAATTTCTCATCTCTCCAGTGAAACGGTTGTTTCCAGACATATTAGTTTCGATACCAAAAGGATCATCAGCACCTACCTACAGTCTCAACCTGGTATTTCTTCCGACTCGTGACTTCTTGACTGTAAAAACTTAACACCACGACCTCTTCTGAGAACTCTCAGGGAATCTGACGTTCCTCTAGTCAGTAAGGATTCCCTCTAGTTGGGACTTATGCGTAACCTTCCTGACTACGACTTCGAGGTTATGAAACCGATGGACCATACTTCTCGGCTAAGTCTTTCTGACTTCCGTTCTCCTTTTCCCCTGCTGTCTCCTACTCTACCAACCTACCACGGGCTCAGGTCGAGGTCGTCGGTCCCTAAGTCGGACTTCCCCACTCGCCACAGCCGCTCTTTGACGCCGTCGGAGAGTCACGAAGACCTGACGGACAAGTAAAGTTCGGATACTAAGAGAAAATATGAAAATGGTTTCGTAATCCAGTCTCCAAACGATAAAAGTCAAGGGTGACTGAGTCTAAACAACAGAGGTATTTAGTGACAACGGGGAGTTTTCCTCAAAGACGGAGTCGCTAAGAGAATAGATGAAGAAGAGTGCACAGGAACACTTATGCGACACTGAGGACGATTACAGACCCGACGTGTGGCGTAAGGACAAAGAAAGACTAGAAAGACTCAGGACAAACGGGGATCGTAGGCTTCGAGTGAGAAAGAATCTTTCCCGAAGATCGATTACTATAGAGATTTCAGGGATTAAAGATATTCGATATCCTCTTGTACGATTGTAATGTTATAAGGAATTTAGAAATCGAAGATAAAATTAATAAGGATTCGGGATTTAAGTCGTTTGAGGAAACGGTATTTGTGAACGGAGTGTTTATCCGAAGTCTCTCGTTAGGGAGGGTACCGGAGCTCGACGCCGGAGACACGAGTGGGACCTTGTGAGAAAACATTTTCAGGAACTTATTTACAGTCACTAATTGAAATACTTAATAAGAGACTCGTCTCGACGTCTTCCGAAACACGGAAGAGTACGAGGAGAGTTTTTGTTATTCGTGAAATTATAAGAAAAGTCAGTTGAGTCGGCTCCTTTCCTTTTTTGTTCAGTCTTAATGCTCCGGATTAGGGTAGGGCCCTGGCACGGACACCTCACTCCTCTCCCCAGACCCCGGCACGCAGGTAATACAGTCGTTA
>SJYO01001124.1:0-24564 GCA_006410555.1 Capra ibex
TCCTATTTTATTCTTTTTGTTGCAACAGTGAATGGAATTTTTTCCTTAATTTCTATTTCTATTTTCTCATTTTTAGTGTATAGGAATGCAAGGGATTTCTGTGTGTTGATTTTATATCCTGAAACTTTACTATATTCATTGATTAGCTCTAGTAATTTTCTGGAGGAGTCTTTAGGGTTTTCTATGTAGAGGATCATGTCATCTGCAAACAGTGAGAGTTTTGCTTCTTCTTTTCCAATTTGGATTCCTTTTATTTCTTTTTCTGCTCTGACTGCTGTGGCCAAAACTTCCAGAAATATGTTGAATAGTAGTGGTGAAAGTGAGCACCTTTGTCTTGTTCTTGATTTTAGGGGAAATGTTTTCAATTTTACACCATTGAGTTTAATGTTTGCTGTAGGACTGTCATATGTATATTTTATTATGTTGAGGTATGTTCCTTCTATTCCTGCTTTCTGGAGAGTTTTTTGTCATAAATGGATGCTGCATTTTGGCAAAGCCTTTCTCTACATCTATTGAGATAATCATATGGCTTTTATTTTTCAATTTGTTAATATGGTGTATTACATTGACTGATTTGTGGATATTGAAGAATCCTTGCATCCTTAGGATAAAGCCCACTTGGTCATGCTATATGATCTTTTTAATGTGTTTTTCGATTCTGATGTCTAGAATTTTGTTAAGGATTTTTGCATCTATGTTCTTCGGTGATATTGGCCTGTAATTTTCTTTTTTTGTGGCATCTTTGTCAGGTTTTGGTATTAGGGTGATGGTGGCCTCATAGAATGAGGCCTTCCTCTGCAATTTTCTGGAAGAGTTTGAGTAGGATAGGTGTTAGCTCTTCTCTAAGTTTTTGGTAGAATTCAGCTGTGAAGCCATCTAGACCTGGGTTTTTATTTTCTGGAAGGTTTCTGAATACAGTTTCAATTTCCGTGCTTGTGATGAGTCTGTTAAGATTTTCTATTTCTTCCTGGTTCAGTTTGGAAAGTTGTACTTTTCTAAGTATTTGTCCATTTCTTCCACGTTGTCCATTTTATTGGCATATAATTGCTGATAATATTCTGTTATGATCCTTTGTATTTCTGTGTTGTCTGTTGTGATCTCTCCATTTTCATTTCTAATTTTATTGATTTTATTCTTCTCCCTTTGTTTCTTGATGAGTCTGGCTAATGGTTTGTCAATTTTATTTATCCTTTCAAAGAACCAGCTTTTGGCTTTGTTGATTTTTGCTATGGTCTCTTTTCTTTCTTTTGCATTTATTTCTGGCCCAATTTTTAAGTTTTCTTTCCTTCTACTAACCCTGGGGTTCTCCATTTCTTCCTTTTCTAGTTGCTTTAGGTGTAGAGTTAGGTTATTTACTTGACTTTTGTCCTTGTTTTTTGAAGTATGCCTGTATTGCTATGAACATTCCCCTTAGCACTGCTTTTACAGTGTCCCACAAGTTTTGGGTTGTCGTGTTTCCATTTTCATTCGTTTCTATGCATATTTTGATTTCCTTTTTGATTTGTTATGTGATCTGTTGGTTATTCAGCAGCGTGTTGTTCAGCCTCCATACATTGGAATTTTAATAGTTTTTCTCCTGATATTGAGATCTAATCTTACTGCACTGTGGTCAGAAAAGATGCTGGGAATAATTTCAATTGTTGTGAATTTACCAAGGCTAGACTTATGGCCCAGGATGTTATCTATCCTGGAGAAGGTTCCGTGTGCACTTGAAGAAAGGTGAGATTCATTGTTTTGGGGTGAAATGACCTATAGATATCAGTTATGTCTAACTGGTCTATTGTATCATTTAAAGTTTGTGTTTCCTTGTTAATTTTCTGTTTAGTTGATCTTTCCATGGGTGTGAGTGGGGTATTAAATTTTCCCACTATTATTGTGTTATTGTTAATTTCCCCTTTCATACTTGTTAGCATTTGTCTTACATATTCCAGTGCTCCTATGTTGGGTGCATATATATTTATAATTTTACATCTTCTTGGATTGATCCTTTGATCATTATGTAGTGACCTTCTTTGTCTCTTTTCACAGCCTTTGTTTTAAAGTCTATTTTATCTGATATGAGTATTACTACTCTTGCTTTCATTTGGTCTCTATTTGTGTGGAATATCTTTTTCCATCCCTTTAATTTCAGTCTGTATTTCTCCCCTGTTTTAAGGTGGGTCTCTTGTAGACAATATATATAGGGATCTTTTTTTTTTTTTTTTTTTTTTGTATCCATTCAGCCAGTCTTTGCCTTTTGTTTGGGACATTCAACCCATTTACGTTTAAGGTAATTATTGATAACTATGATCCCTTTGCCATTTACTTTATTGTTTTGGGTTCGAGTTTATACACCCTTTTTGTGTTTCTCATCTAGAGAAGATCCTTTAACATTTGTTGGAGAGCTTGTTTGGTTGTGCTGAATTCTCTCAGCTTTTGCTTGTCTATAAAGCTTTTGATTTCTCCTTCATATTTGAATGAGATCCTATTGGGTACTGTAATCTGGGCTGTAGGTTATTTTCTTTCATTTCTTTAAGTATATCTTGCCATTCCCTCCTGGCCTGAAGAGTTTCTATTGAAAGATCAGCTGTTATCCTTATTGGAATCCCCTTGTGTCCCGGGAGCCAGCGGGAGGAACTCCACCTGTGGCAAAGGTCATGAGGAAGGAGGCTTCGGCATATGCAAAGGTGGGATCGAGCCTCAGGAAACCCCCTGTTCCTGAGCATCTATCCCCAAAACCAGAGTCTGCCTACTTTACTGCTTTATGCTCTCACCTACACCTCTGACTTTACGGGGAGCTGTCCCCCACCTCTCTCGGAGAAGGAGTTAACCTATAGCTCCAGTTAATACAAATTCCTGGGCGTGACAAGATTGTTTCAACTTACAAACTCCTCTGAGCCTGCCTGTATAGGTTTGTAAGGCCACATGTGATTATTTACAGCCTCCCAACTGTGAGAGGCACAAGATGTTTTAGACTTACTAAAGGCAGATTCTTTTAGGAAGTTAGAAATTATTACTATAGTGGGTTGATTAGGAATTTTATTGGTGAAGGGGTTTTCATTTGTCGGGTCAATATTTGCTGCTAAGTCTCCATATTCCCTGCCCTTATGAATATAACTAGTATATAGAAGAAATAAGTATTAACCTTTAAGATTAATCATGTTATCCTTAGGCTAAGTAAATTCCTTTCTTAATTGTAACCCACTACACCCTCAGCCTACAGGAATGCAACTTTATCTGGTACCTTTGGAGGGTGGTGCCTGGTTTAAGAAAAATCACTCATGGAAAATAAGTTTTCTGGTTGACTGACCGTTATCAGAAAGGGCCATAAAATGTCAGCAGGCCTCATGGACAGATGATGTAAAACCCCTAAGACCTTTTTGTATACATTAATAAGAAGCACCTGATTTTCATAAAGGTCAGGACTGCTGACCCCCTTGTAACTTTAAAATTTCCATTCATCCCTATGTATAACAAAAAGTATATAAGCAAACCTGAAAATAAAGAAAACAGATCAGTTTCTGGAAAGACTGATTCCCCCATGTCATTCTTTCTTGTTCTCCATTT
Source organism: Capra ibex (assembly GCA_006410555.1). Taxonomy (NCBI): domain Eukaryota; kingdom Metazoa; phylum Chordata; class Mammalia; order Artiodactyla; family Bovidae; genus Capra; species Capra ibex. The sequence continues at coordinate 3,547 of SJYO01001124.1, forward strand.
TTCTGGCTGAATTCCCATGTGGAGCGTGGGTGCTTGCCAAGCCTGCTAATTTTGCCCTGGCTTTTAAGATCCATGCAAGAGGGAGCCCAAGGAGGGAAACTCTCCGCTATTCAAGTGGGCGCCAGTGGCCCACATAGGTGGTGCAAGCTTCTTGTCTTGAAGCTTTATTTGTATCCCATGTAAACCATGATATTCAGCTTCTTTTTCTCCACTAGTATTTTCTTACTACACTATTTCTTTCTAATCTCCCTCTATATCTTTACTTAAACAATTAATTCCTAGGATGCTGACTCCATCCCCGCTTTGAATTGCTCTAGATCCACCGAGGCTGGACCCCGGCACTTGTGTGTTATTTGTTATTTTTCCCTTACTGCTTTTAATATTTGTTCTTTGTGTTTGATTTTTGTTAATTTGATTAATATGTGTCTTGGGGTGTTTTGCCTTGGGTTTATCCTGTTTGGGACTCTCTGGATTTTTCGAACTTGAGTAATTATTTCCTTCCCCATTTTAGGAAATTTTTCAACTCTTATCTCCTCACGTATTTTCTCATGGTCTTTCTTTTTGTCTTCTTCTTCTGGGACTCCTATGATTCGAATGTTGGGGCATTTAATATTGTCCTGGAGGTCTCTGAGATTGTCCCCATTTCTTTTAATTCGTTTTTCTTTTTCTTCTCTGATTCATTTATTTCTACCATTCTATCTTCTACTTCACCAATCCTATCTTCTGCCTCCGTTATTCTACTATTTATTGCCTCTAGGGTGTTTTTTATCTCATTTATTGCATTATTCATTATATATTGACTCTTTTTTATTTCTTCTAGGTCCTGTTAAACCTTTCTTGCATCTTCTCAGTCCTTGTCTCCAGGCTATTTATCTGTGATTCCATTTTGATTTCAAGATTTTGGATCATTTTCGCTATCATAATTTGGAATTATTTATCGGGTAGATTCTCTATCTCTTCCTCTTTTGTTTGGTTTTGTGGGCATTTATCTTGTTCCTGTACCTGCTGGGTATTCCTCTGTCTCTTCATCTTGTTTATATTACTGAGTTAGGGGTGGCCTTTCTGTATTCTGGCAGTTTGTGGAGTTCTCTTTGTTGTGTAGTTTCCTCACTGTGAGTGGGATTGTACAGGTGGCTTGTCAAGGTTTCTTCGTTAGGGAAGCTTGGGTTGGTGTTCTGGTGGGTGGAGCTGGATTTCTTCTCTCTGGAGAGCAATGAAGTGTCCAGTAATGATTCATGAGATGTCAATGGTTCTGGTGTAACTTTGGGCAGCCTGTATACTGAAGTTCAGGGCTGCTTTCCTGTGTTGCTGGAGAATTTGCATGGTATGTTTTGCTCTGGAACTTCTTGGCCCTTGGCTGGTAATTGGTTTCAGTGTAGGTATGGAGGCGTTTGATGAGCTCCTGTTGATTAATGTTCCCTGGAGTGAGGAGTTCTCTGGTGTTCTCAGGATTTGGACTCGGACCTCCTGCTTCTGGTTTTCAGTCTTATTTTTACAGTATTCTCAAAACTTTTCCTTCTATATTGCACCATTGGTAAAACATCTAGGTTAAAGATAAAAAGTTTCTCCACAGTGAGGGACACCCGGAGAGGTTCACACAGTTACATGGAGAAGAGAAGAGGGAGGAGGGAGTTAGAGGTGGCCCAAATATAATGAGGTGGAATAAAAAGAGGAGAGAGCAAGCTAGCCTGTAATCACTTCCTTATGTGCACTCCACAGTCTGGACCACTAGAAGAGGGAGGAAGGAGACAGAAGTGGCCAGGAGGATAAAAGGGGGGAATCAAAAGGAGAGAGACAGATCCAGCCAGTAATCAGTTCCCTAAGTGTTCTCCACCGTCTGGAACACAGAGATTCACAGAGTTGGGTAGAGAAGAGAAGGGGGAGGGAGGAGACAGAGGCGACCTGGTGGAGAAAAAGGAGAGTCCAAAGGAGGAGAGAGCAGCCAAGCCAGTAAACTCGCTCCCAAGTAAAAATAGGTACTGAAGATTGGGTTCTTAAAGGTACAAAATTGATAACAAATACAAAAAAGCAAAGATTAAAAATCTAGAGTAGAGGTTGGATTTTCAAAAATACAATATTAAAGAAAAGAAGAAGAAGAAGATATAAAACAAAGTTACAAAAATTATATATATATATAGACACACACACACACACACACATATATATATATATATATATATATATATATATATATNAATTAAGAGAGTAATAAAGGACTTAAAAATTAAAAAAAAAAAAGCATGATCCTGAAAATAGTAAAAATATATCTAGGATTTTCTCTGGTGTTGTTGTGGGCTGTGTGGGGTCAGTTCATTTTCGGATAATTCCTTGGTCCGGCTTATATTTCTCAAGATTTAGAGGCCCTTTCTGATGTAGTCAGTACTAACTACAGGGTTTTAATCTATTGCACCTGTCACTTCCAAGGCGGTTCCCTCTGTTTTAGCTTCTTCTGTTTGCGGGTCTCTTCAGTGTCTGATTTCTGCCCTAACACAAGGAGGGCAGTGGTGGTCACTTTTTTTAGGCTCATTTGTTCAGTCACGCTGTGGAGAGGGAGGGACACTGCAAGCAAATAACACTGGCGTGTGCTCACAGTGCCTCAGCCACACGGGCCTGCCCCCGCTCACGGCACATGTGCTCTCCCTGCCCACACTGCTCAGGCTCTAGGTTGCTCTGGAAGGAACCGTCCAAAGCCAGCCCTTGGCTGCCTGCACCTCCCAGGTCAAAGCCACTCAGGTTCAGGCATTCGGGTAGTCCTCAGAGGTGCAGACTTGGTCAGGCCTGCGTTTTGTGCCCTTCCTAGATCCGAGCAGCTCAGGTGATGAGGTGTTTGGGGAGCGCGGTCTCTGCAACTCATCACCTCCCCCGTCCCTGCTGCTCGGTTTTCTGGGTGTACAACTGGTGCACCTTCTCAGGCGGATGTTGACCGTCCAGAACCCCAAGAAGTCTTAGTTAGCAAAGAAGCCTGCTTGCAGTCTGGTAGATAATGTCTCTCTGGGGATGCGATTGCCCCCTTCCAGCTCTGGCTGCCTGTCACCAGAGGGGGATGGTCTGCAGCCAGCTATCTCTGTTCAGTCCTTTGTTCTGTACATTTGCCTGATGGTGTCTTAGGTTACGGCTGGCTTTTCGCATCGTAGCTATCCCACAGTCTGGTTTGCTAGCCCAAGTTAGTTTGCTCAGATTGCCCTCGGGGCATTCAGGCTCAGTCCTTATTCTAAGCAATGCAGCCCACGCCTCCCTGCCCAGCCCCCACTTGCTAGTGGCGGGCACAGGTGTCTGTGCTGCTCCTCTGCTGAGGGAGTTACTGTTGGGCACGTAATCTGTGGGTTTTAATTGTTTAGTTATTTTTCCTTCCCGTTATGTTGCCCTCTGTGCTCCCAAGGCTCACTACAGACTAGAAAGTGAGAGTGTTTCCTGGTGTTTGGAAACTTCTCTCTTTTCAAGAATCCCTTCCTGGGGCAGAGCTCCATCCCTACCTCTTTTGTCTCTTTTTTTGTCTTTTATATTTTTTCCTACCTCCTTTAGATGACAATGGGCTGCTTTTCTGGGTGCCTGATGTCCTCTGCTGGCATTCAGAAGTTGTTTTGTGGAATTTACTCAGCATTTAAATGTTCTTTTGATGAATTTGTGGGGGAGAAAGTGTTCTCCCCATCCTATTAAGAAGCTCTTTAAAAAAAAGAAAAAAAGGAGGATCTTTAGTTCCTCTTCACTTTCTGCCATAAGGGTGGTGTCCTCTGCATATCTGAGGTTATTGGTATTTCTCCCAGAAATTTTGATTCCAGTTTGTGCATCATCCATTTTGCATGATGTTCACAGCATATAAGTTAAGTAAGCAGGGTGACAATATACAGCCCTGATATATTCCTTTCCCAATTAGTAACCAGTCCGTTTTTCCATGTCTGATTCTAACTGTTGCTTCTTGACACGCATACAGGTTTCTCAGGAGGAGGTAAGGTATTTCCATCTCTTGAAGAATTTTCCAGTTTATTGTGATCCATACAGTCAAAGGCTTTGGTGTTGTCAATAAAGCAGAAGTAGATGTTTTTCTGGAATTTTCTTGCTTTTTTTATGATACAACAAATTTTGGCAATTTGATCTCTGGTTCCTCTGTCTTTTCTCAATCCAGCTTGAACACCTGGAAGTTCATGGTTCACATGCTGTTGAAGCCTAGCTTGGAGAATTTTGAGCATTTCTTTACTAGCTTGTGAAATGAGTGCAATTGTGCAGTTCTCTGAACATTCTTTGGCACTGCCCTTCTTTGGCATTGGAATGAAAACTGACATTTTCCAGTCCTTTGGCCACTGCTTAGTTTTCCAAATTTGTGGCATATTGAGTGCAGCACTTTCACAACATCATCTTTTAGGATTTGACATAGCTCACCTGAAACTCTATCACTCTCCCTAGCTTTGTTTGTGTAATGCTTCCTAAGGCCCACTTGCCTTCACACTCCAAGATGTCTGGCTCTAGGTGAGCGATCACATCATCATGGTTATCTAGGTCATTAAGATCTTTTTTGTATAGTTCTGTGTATTCTCATCATCTCTTCTTAATATCTTCTTCATCTATTAAGTCCATACTATTTTTTTTTCCTTTATTGTGCTCATCTTTGCATGAAATATTACCTTGGTATCTCTAATTTTCTTAAAGAGATCTCTAGTATTTCCTATTCCATTGTTTTCCTCTATTTCTTTGCATTGTTCACTTAGAAAGGCTTTCTTATCTCTCCTTGCTAGTCTTTGGATCTCTGCTTTCAGATGGATATAGCTTTCATTTTCTTCTTTGTCTTTAGCTTCTCTTCTTTTCTTGTAAGGCCTCCTCAGACAATCAGTTTGGAATCAAGATAGGCTGGAGAAATATCAACCACCTCAGATAGTCAGCTGATATCATTCTAATAGCAGAAAGCTAAGAGGAACTAAAGTGCCTCTTGATGAGGGTGAAGGAGGAGAGTGAAAGAGCTGATTTAAGACTAAATATTAAAACAGCTAAGATCATGGCATCCAACCCCATTATTTCAAGGCACAAAGAAGGGGAAAAGGTGGAAGTAGTGACATATTTTCTCTTCTTGGGCTCTAAAATCACTACAAATGGTGACTGCAGCCATGAAATCAGAAGACAATTGTTTCTTGGCAGGAAAACTGTAACAAACATAGACAGTGTGTTGAAAAGCAGAGTCTTTACTCTGCCAACAAAGGTTAATATAGTCAAGGCTATGGACTTCGCAGTGGTCACTAGAGTCGTGAGAGCTGGACCATAAAGAAGGCAGAATACCAAAGAATTGCTGCTTTTGAATTGTGGCCCTGGAGAACACTCTGAAAGTCCCTTGGACAGCAAGGAGTTCAAAGGAGTCAATTTTGAGGGAAATCGACCCTGAATACTTGTCAGAGGGACTGATACTGAAGCTGAAACTCTAGTATTTTGGTGATCTAATGTGAACAACTGACTCATTGGAATAGCCCCTGATTCTGGGAAATATTGAGGACAGAAGGAGAAGAGGGCATCAGAAGATGAGATGGCTAGATGGCATCACCGATGCAATGGACATAAACTTGGGCAAACTTCGGGAGATGTGAGGGACAGGGAATCCTCTTTTGCTGCAGTCCATGGGGTCACAAATAGTTGGACACAACTGGGCGACTCAACAACAGCAACATGGATATATGTTTAGGAATGAGATTGCTGCAACATATGGTAGCTGCATTTTTAGTTTTTTAAAAGACACACCTATTGTTCTCCTTTGTGACTGTACCAATTTGCATTGTCACCAATGAGGGTTCCTTTTTCTCCACAAACTTTCTAGAGTTTATTATCTGGTGCTTTTTGATGATAGTCATTCTAACTGGTGTGGGTTGATACCTCATTAGAGTTTTTATTTGCATTTCCTTGATGATTATGATGTTAAATATCTTTTCATGTGTCTGTTGAACATCTTTCTGTCTTACTCTGAGAAATGTCTATTTAGGTCTTTTATCCAGTTTTTGATTGGGTTATTTGCTTATTTGTTATTGAGTTATATAAGTTGTTTGTATATTTTGGAGATTAAACCCTTGTCAGTCACATCATTTGCAAATATTTTCTCCCATTGTATAGGTTTTCTTCTCATTTTGTTCATAGTTTTCTTTGTTGTAAAAAAACTTTTAAGTTTAATTATGTCCCATTTGTTTATTTCCGTTACTCTAGGAAATGGCTTGGAAAAGATCTTGTTGCAATTCATGTCAAAGTGTGTTCTGCTTATGTTTGCCTCTAAGAGTTTTATAGTATCTGGTCTTAACATTTAGGTCTTTAATCAATTTTGAATTTATTTTTATGTATGGCACTGAAGAATGTTCTAATCTCATTTTGTAACATGTGCTTGTGTAGATTTGCCAGCACCACTTATTGAAGAGTCTGTCTTTCCTTCATTATATAGTCTTGCCTCCTTTGTTATAGATTAATTGACCACAGGTGTGTTGGGGGTGCTATTTCTGGGCTTTCTTTCCTATTCTATTGATCTATGTATCTTTTTTTGTGCCAGTGTCATACCATTTTGCTTATTATAGCTTTGTAGTATAGTCTGATGTCAGGGAGACTGATTTCTTCAGCCTCATAGTTTTGTTTTGTTGGTCACATTTTAAAAAGCTGAATTAGTGTAAGAAATGCACCATATGGGAATAAATGTATTATGAGGATAAAGAAGATGAACTTTTGGGGGGTTTCTTCCAATTCTTAGGTTATGAAATCTAATCTTGATTTTATCACCAATCAGCAATATGGTCTTTAGTAAGACATTCACCTTTTTGAGACTGTACTTTTTCAACTGCAAATTGAGGAAGTTTAACAATATGATCTACAAAAAAAAAAGGTACCTGCACTATCTATGAAGTATTTGATTTTACAAGTGCTTATAAAATCAAGCCAAGGGCAATATACAACTTTTATACTTTCATATTCTAATTATACAATTCCACTGCCTCTTATTTCCTAAAGGAATGGCCCAGAGCTAACTGCTACTTTAAATTAGGAATAAAACAACAAGTAGAATATGCCATCTAGGATATTAAAGTCAGTTACTTGACTAATAAAAATCAAATCATGGCTATTGTGGATCAAATTTCTGGAGACTAAAGTTGCCTGCCTTTTTGTTACTTTTCTTTAATAACAATCAATCAATTTGCTAATTATTCTAAATTTCCTATATTCTTCTATTTCAAATAGCATCTGATATTATTATTGGTGTTATTAAAAAGTTGTAATTGTATTTGATTATTCCAAAAATAACTTGAGGAAGCTAATAATAAAAGATAACTCAGTGCAATGCAGTTGCTAAAATGAAAGTAGGTACATATACTAAATATGTAAGAAAGGTTAGCAAAGGTGAATATAATCATTGTTAGTATGTATGAGGCTTAAATGAACTTCTTGGCAAATAAAACAGAGAGAAGTGTGAGCAATTATATAATATTCATGGTCTGATCAAAAGAAACATGCTTGCACTCCAGGAGCAAATTTTCTCCCCAGACTACATTCTAAAAGAATTAATTACATAGATTCTTAGACTGGGAATATTGAAAGTAGCATAGTGTTTCCCTGTCTTCCTAGAAAATGAGAGTGCCCAAAGTCAGTAGAGATGTAAGAGGTAATAGGAAGAATATGAACATCAATGATACCTACAGGTGACCTCTATTAGGTGTTTTATATGTCTTTTATCTTCATCAATATCTTATGATTTAGTTATTATTCATATTTTAAATAGAAGAACACTGAGATTTATAAAGATTAAGTATCCATTGCCTTTGTTTTAGGTATCTGCAGTCTTTGGTGTGTTATACATCAAATTTAACAGTGTTTGTTCATAACAATTTTTACTGTTTACTGCCCATAGTGCTACTTTTATGTCTGATTCATGTCTCTGGGCTATATTGTTTCAATGTCACATTTGTGGCATAGGGATATGAAAAAGACTCACATCCTAGTCATAAAGTTCAACTTCTCTAGTTGTACTAAGCATCCAACCCATCCAGTTGCAATGACACCCTAAGGGTACTGCTACCATTTTGTACATGGATTTCACGATTTTGATATGAATTTCCAGGAAACTCTTTTCCTCTTCTCCTTGAACTTATATGTAACTTTTCCATTACATCTATCACTTAGGGACACTGATATTATTTTTTGTGTATTCATACTTTTACAAATGGCTGAGGCTCTTTCTGCTTCACAAAATTTTGGTCTTCTGATTGAAATGAGGTGAGGGAAAGCCAAACAACATACTTGTTTCAAGATATATCCTAAAACACTATTAAGCTGAAAACTTATAAATAAATTATATATATATATATATTAAAATTTATGTGTATTTTACCAATGTAGCATAGATCTTAAACACGTGGTCTTAGGAGTTAAACAGAAATGACTTGAATCCCAGTTCTGCCACTTAGTAGGTAAGTTTGTGTTTCTGGATAATTTATTTAACTTTTCTTCACACTTTCTGCATTTCCAAAGTTGGGATACACTATATTTGCCTAATAAGACAATTTGAGGGACTAAATGAGATAATAGATATAAGGCGTTGAACACAACGTCCAACATACACTAAATGCTCACCCATTAGAATATTCCCAAGTAACTTTCTCAGGGTGCAAGATGAGCAAACCATATATAAAAATTAACTCAAATGGACCAAAGATATAAAAGTAAGAGTGAAAACTTATAAAACTCTTAGAAGAAAAGACAGGGAAGCTTCATGACATTGGATTTGGCAATTATTTTTTGGATAATGTATCAAAATACAAACAAAAAAGAAAAATATTATACAATGACTTCATCAAAATTTAAAGCTTGGTGCATCAAAGGACAGTATTAACACATGAGAAAGAAACCCACAGAGTGGCAGAAAGCATTTGAAAATCATATATTTAATGAGAGATTAATATCCACAATATATAAATTAATCCTACAACTCAACCACAGAATAGAAAACAACATGTTTAAAAAATGGACAAAGAACTTGAAAAGATATACAAATGGCCAATAAGTACATGAAAAGTTGCTCAGCATCACTAATCATCGCTGCTGCTGCTAAGTCGCTTCAGTCGTAACCGACTTTGTGCAACCCCATAGATGGGTCTCCTACCAGGCTCCTCTGTCCCTGAGAGTCTCCAGGCAAGAACACTGGAGTGGATTGCCATGTCCTTCTCCAATGCATGAAAGTGAAAAGTGAAAGTGAAGTTGCTCAGTCATGTCTGACTCTTAGCAACCCCATGGACTGCAGCCCACCAGGCTCCTCCATCCATGGGATTTTCCAGGCAAGAGTACTGGAGGGGGATGCCATTGCCTTCTCCATCACTAATCATTAGGGGAGTTAAAATCAACCATGATGAGATTCCACTTTAAATTCATTTGGAGAACTACTACCAAACAACCACAACTACTACAACAACAAAAGCAGAAAATAATGTGTTGGCAATATGGAGGATTGGAGAAATGATACAGAGAAATGGATATAGAGGATATGGGGAAATAATAACTCTTATGCATTGCTGGTAGAAATGTAAAATAGTACAGTTGCTATGGAAAATGGTATGATAGTTTCTAAAAAATTAAACATAGAATTATTATATAATCCAGCAATTCCACTTCTAAGTCTATGTTGTTGTTTTTTAGTCACTAAGTCACGTTCAACTCTTTGCAACCCCATGGACTGCAGCACACCAGGCCTCCCTATCCCTAAGTCTACACCCTAACAGAACTGAAAGCAGGTACTCTGATATTTGTACAATCACATTCATAGCAGCATTATTCACAATAGCCAAAACGTGAAACCAATCCAAGTGTTCTTGAACAGATGAATGTATGAATAAAGTGTATTATATACATATGGTAGAATATTATTCATCTCTAAAAAGGAATGAAATTTTGATACGTGCTACAACATGAACGAACTATGAAGATATTAGTCTAAATGGAATAAACCAGTCACAAAAGGACAAATGCTGTAGTTTATGTGAAATGTCTTGAGCAGTCATATTTAGAGATAGAAAGTAGAATGGTGATGGTTAGGTGCTAGGGGGATGGGAGGCTGTTTGCTGCACACTTAGAAGCAGTCAAATTGGTAAATTGTATGTTACGTATTTATATTTGTTGTTGCTGTTTAGTTACTACATAGCGTCTGACTCTTTTGCAACCCCGTGGACTGTAGCCAGCCAGGTTCCTCTGTCCACGGAATTTCCCAGCCAAGAATACTGGAGTGGGTCCATTCCCTTCCCCAGAGCATCTTCCCAACCCAGGGTTCAAACCTGTGTCTCTTGTACTGACATGCAGATTCTTTACCATCTGAGCTGCCAGGGAAGAATTATATATATTTAGCCACAACAAAAAAAAAGAAAAAATAGAGAGAGAGAATGCTTACTAACTCCCAAGACTCTCAGGCAGAAATACCCTCATCTCTACTTAGAGAACAGGAAATTCAATCTGAAAACTCAAGATGCATTAGCTATATCTACAAAATAACCCTTACAAACATGTTATAAACTCAAGTATGTGTTCTTATAAGTTAAGGATAGGTTTATGACTAGTTAGAAAATTCGCATCACACTTACTGGTGTTCTCAACACTCAGTTTCAGCCTCTCATTATGACATATTTTTCTCTGGAGTATTTTGGCCTTTAGGTGCCCTTTAGGTCAATATCATTGATCATTTAGCAAACCTGGGAATTAGCTAAACCTGTGCTTTGTTTATAACACGTGTACATTTAAGATTAGCCCTAGGCAGGATTGTTAAGTAGGAGAGGTTTCCCTCTAATCTTTTTTTTTTTTTAATCTGTTTTCCGCCATCCAGAAACCTCACTTACAACAGTTGATCCAAGTTATAGGACTTACTTTCTTTCCCAATCAATACAGATTTATCCTCTGCCCCATTTTGGAAATCAAACCTCATACAAGGTAAACTATTGTTTGATAATGGCTTAAAATATTTCCCATGTTTTATATCGTTTGCACTTTGATATTAGCTTTCAGTGCTTCACCCCAAATAGATGATGTGAAATTTTCAAGAAACCACGGCAATGTTAAAGAAAATTATGAGAGGTAATTGGAAGATGAATCTTCCTTTGTGCAACTCAAATTGTAAGAAGGATGCTGTCTATTAAATCTAAATATGAGTCTGATATTATATAAAACAAGTTTTTTTTTTTTTTCTCATAAACACTGGGAAAAGACCGGTCTAAAAATTGGCCAGTGTGTTATCTCTTGATATATTTATTTAACATCCTCTAATGTAGTTAATTCTGAGTATTTTTAAAAATGATTTCTTGAGAGCAACACACCCTGACACACACAGTTTCTTCTTTGATCAGGAAATAATAGAATGGCATGCCATTCAATGGCTCATTGGTAACAAAGGACACAGCAGACATCATTTCAGGAGGGAAAAGATACCTTAAAAATAAATAAGTGAAGAGTGATAGTATTTCTAGGTAACATCACAGGAGACTCATTTCCCAATTTGAATAGGGGGAACTAACAGGCTGAAAAAGAGATTGATCTTCACCTGTAGGCATGGCACAGAATATAGAAACAGGTACCGGGTATTAGCATCATGTTGTGCTCGTAATTTACTTTTTAAAATTTACTTTCAGCTGTGCAGTTTTATCTAATGCTTCTCCTGTGGCCATGTTGTTTTTAACTTTCACATGTTTCTTTTTAAAAAATAACACAGAGGCAATGGAATTCAGAGAACAAAATGCCCTCAGCTTAGCTGTCTAACAAAACAAGAGACTTTGTGTTGCTTTAGGGACAGCAGAAATAGAAGTAGTACTTCAGTAAAACTCTAAAGGAATAAAATTCACTAAGGGACAATTATTTCATGTTTGCAATTTCATGATTCACCTACTCAAAAAGAGACATTTCTATTCATAGAAGTGTTAGTCACTCAGTTGTGTCCATCTCTGGGACCCCATGGACTGTAGCCCACCAGGCGTTCATGGAATTGTCCAGGCAAGAATATTGGAGTGGGTTACCATTCCCTTTTCCAGGGGATCTTTCCGACTCAGGGGTCGAACTGGAGTCTTCTGCATTGCAGGCAGATTCTTTACCATCTAAGCCACCAGCGATGCATGGAACATCAATAAATGAACAGTAGAGAATCATTCCTATATTGTTGCAAAGATAAACTTATTTTCCTTCCTTCATATTCTTTCACTTCTTCTCTTAGTTATTTTTCAATGTCTACTAGTCCCTAGTGGTTTTAATTTCAAATTGCTTCCTACACAAACTGCGAAATCTAGATCTATACCTCTCACAGTTCATTTTGCGTAACATCTCTTCAACTCAATAGTAAATTCAGTTGAAAAATAAGACATAAAATGACACTGATAGTATAGCGTATGGGCCACCACTGGAAAGATAAAAATGATAGCATATGTAATAAACACTTTTAATATTCAAATAGGCTATACTTATAATTTTTTGTCTTTCTAAAAGTCACATGAGAATACATTTCTGTGAAAGGGAAAGAAAGATAAGCTATAAAAAATAATAAATATCCTTCACCGAAGACATAAAATGGAAACTGTAACATTTTCCTCTTGTATTTTTCTTTGAGGTAAATATTTCTGAAAACCTCTTATTTTTGAGTTTGTTCTTTTTCTAGGCCAGAGGGGATTCAATGCTTACCTCTAGAAAAGCTACAAGTTGCACTGTGGATATCAGTGTTTAAGAAGCAATTAGTTCTCAAATTAATTTTCTTTTAAAAGCTAGATCATTTAAGTATAGATTATAAGTTAATTGCCCTGGGGCCAGGAAACAGGCAATATCTACCCTAATTGTTTTTTAGGGGACATGTCATGTTTCTAACCATACTTCTTAGTGATCATTCCATTCAATAAGTATCATAGCTTTGAGATTCAGTCTGAGAATTCTTGAGATGAAAGAAGATGTAAGTTTTCTCATTGCTTTCTATTCTGTTTTCTTCCCTTTAGACCCTAACCTTAACCTGTAAAATTATCACTTCATAATGAGTGAACTTTTGCCATAACCCATGTGCCTCTTGCTTCTCCCTGTATTTCTAAAGCCTAGGGGCATAAAGTGCATGTGCTGTGGTTTCATACCAAAAATGTAGAAAAGATAAATTCTAAATCAAGTAGTTAAAGCAAATTCAAGCAATTTATTCAGAAGTCATGAAATGGAAAACAACTACTGAAGGAAATGGGGGCGGGGGGAAGAGAACAAGATTTTCAACATACAATGAAGCCATAGTATGAATCCCATTCTTGTTTATGCTAATACTTTCATTGGAACATTGTTGTATTGTACAGACTTGCAAGAAATACTTACTTTAATAAGATCCATATGGTACTATAATCATTAAACCTTGTAGAGGATTGAGTACAGAGCTACATTGCATGGATGTTACTAAATTTTAAAATGTTCTAAAATTACAGGATAAACCATATTTCTTTGATTTTTTTCACATCTTAGTATTCCCAAAATCAAGATGCCCCTTAAAATTGATGGTATCAGAGTTTAGCAAGTTGAATCTTTTTATTTCTTGGTGTAAATATATAATTCCATATAATCCATGAAATTCTAGACTTAATAAAATATGGTATTACCTTGTATTGTTACTGTATTTAAATGTATATGTACTTTATTTTCTACTTTTCATTATTGAAGTTTCCAAGAATGGGAATTTTCTGCCTTAAGAACTTCCTAAATCCTGAAATAATAATGTTATTTTGATATCTTTCCTTGTGAATAGTCATAATTTAATCTCATGCTACTTTGGTGCAATTCTCTTTCATATAAACTAAAATACTGTAAGGGTTGTCATGCAATATCCTCACTGTGAGATATTTATCGACTGGACTAGATGGACAGAAGCCTCAATTATGGTACTTTCAATTTATTATGTATAATTTTTTGATAGTTTCAATTTTTTTTTTTTACTAAAACAACTCCACTATCGTCTATTACAGAAAACATCTTTAGCACCACACCAATGTTAGTATTTTAATTTGCCAATGGCAAACAAATCCAAATTACATCATGAAGAACATTTCAACTTTGGTCCTAAATTTTATTTTGGCAGAGAAAAATAAATAAATAAATAAATGCAATAAAATGGCAATGATAAAAATAAGAGTTTTATTGTATTTCTTTTGTCATCAAAATGTCAATTGGATATATGGATTAACATTTACCATAAAAATGCAGACAATAATTAAAATGATTTATCAGATAATATCAATCTCTTGAAACATACACATTGAGGCTGTATTATACTCAATTCTTTGCTAAGTCGTTCAGGTGTGTCTGACTCTTTGCAATCCCATGGACTGTAGCCCACCAGGCTCCTCTGTGCATGGGGATTCTCCAGGCAAGAATACTGGAGTGGGTTGCCATGTCTTCCTCTACAGGGATCTTCCCAATCCAGGGATCGAGCCCAGGTCTCCCACATTGTGGACACATTCTTTACTGTCTGAGCCACCAGGGAAGCCCATTATACTGAATACTATACTATAATTTGTAATATAAAATACAATTTCTAAAAATTAACTATAAAGTGAAGTCGCTCAGTTGTGTCAACTCTTTGCGACCCCATGGACTGTAGCCTACCACGCTCCTCTGTCCATGGGATTTTCCAGGCAAGAATACTTGAGTGGGTTGCCATTTCCTTCTCCAGAGGATCTTCCCAACCCAAGGATTGAACCTGGGTCTCCTGCATTGTAGGTAGAGGCTTTACCATCCAAGCTACCAGGGAAGTCCTATAATTTATTGTGGCTTCACTCAAACTTCAAAATATTTGGGTTGCTAATTTAATGTGGGCATAGGTCTTGTAATCAATATACTCCAAGCAATTAATGTGGAATCAAAAACTAAATTTAACTAAATTTATGACAAATTAACATAATAGGGTCTTTTATGTGGGCTTGGATTATCTGTATTTGCATCCTATACTAAGCAAATTCATCATTAAATGATTATTCAAGCAACATGTTATATAATAAGCTCCTAGAAGTCTCTTTTTATTAATTTTTGTATTCCCTCAGTACCTAGCAAACTGCTTTGAATACAATAGCATTTTATTAATGGTCTGTGAAATAAACTGCAAAAGTAGAAAAGCATGTTGCCTAGATCTATCTATAACTAAAGTATTTGGCTGAGGAATTATATATTTCTTTGTTTGTTTTCTGCACAATATAATATTTACATATACAAACAAAATAATTCCAGACCTGAGGAACATTTGTAATAAATGCTTGATACATTCATAATACTAGTTATGATTATAGATGAGAAACTCACCTCTTAAATACTCAGCATCATCGTCTATAAAATCAGGAGATGAGACTAAAAAGTCCACATATAGACAAAATACTATACAAATATAAGTTAAAACATTAAAAAAAATAAATTCAGCACATTGAAGTTGCATGACATTAGGGTGCACCATTCCTCTGTGTGGGCTTCCCGGGTGGTGATAGTGGTAAAGAACCTGACTGCCAATGCAGGAGACATAAGAGACATGGATTCGATCCCTGGGAGGGGAAGATACACCAGAGGAGGGCATGGCAACCCACTCCAGTATTCTTGCCTGGAGAATCCCATGGACAGAGGAGCTTGGTTGGCTACAGGTTCGCAACAGGGTCACAAAGAGTCAGACACGACTGAAACTACTTAGCACGCATACATTCCTCTGTGTAATAAAAAAGGTTGATATCATTTCTGATGTTTCACTTCTGATAGCTTTCAAGTCCCACCATTCGTCTTTCCTGCATCTGTCCTTCTGTCCTACATCTGAGCAAGCTGAGGAGAATAATGGAGTGCTTGCTCTCTCCTTTTTGGTGCCAGCAGGAAGTTAAAACCACACAAACCCCAAACTGCTTGTAAGAACCCTAAACCTGACCTCGACCTCTAATCACATAAAAACCCCAAGCCAATCTCCTTTCCCTGGACTCTCAAGCGATTTTCAGGCCACCTTGGTAACCACACTGCTCTGTCTAGAATGCTTCATTATGTAAGTAAGAAATTTTCAAAATACCTTCTTGAAATCACAGAAAAATTAATTTATGCAGAGTTCCATATTATTTAGCAAAAGAGAAAAAACTAGAACCCCAAATTTCGAGTTCTTGGTCCAATGCTATTTTCACTATGCAACTTTGTTTTATGACTGTCCATCAACTCCAAAGATACTTGGCCTTAGATTTTCCAGGGAGTGTCTTTCTCTTCACCTATAAAAAGTAATTCAGTATAGAGTACAAATTTCATAGCATCCTGAGCAGCTATGTCCACTGACCTAACAATACCCTGAAACTCTAAGCAATTTCCTGCAAATTTACTCAAACTTCCTAAAAAGATCACTTTATAATTAGGAATGTCTGAGTATAGTATGTCAAATTAGTTTTAATTACTTTACTAATTATTACCTATTGTATGTATTATCTCTTTGCTCAAAACATAAGTTTCATAAATGTACCAATAGTGCTGGGCACACAGCAGTTGATCAATTAATATTCATTTGTTCATTACTACATGTGCACTGTCAAGTGATCACCATACTGCATTATTAGAAGAAGAGAATGTAAACAATTTGTCTTTGATCATTATATTCAGAATTTTTCTACAACCCCAGTTTTATATTAAAAATAAAATATAGAAAAGAAGTTGGTACTATGAATATATTTTAAGTCCTTTAACTGATTTTGATTCAGGGTTATATTTCAAACTACTTCTTTTTCTTTAATCAGTGCAAATGTCCTAGTTTCATTCTTATGGATGTTTTTTGATGGGTTGTTGGTCATTGACTCGCACATTGTGCTTAATTTATCTAAGCAATGAATGCTATTTTATAGGAGAAAAAAAAAAAACAAGAGAAACAACAAAGGGAAATATAAAAAGGAGTGTCAATAATCCTTGTCTAAAATCTCCCTTTAGAGAGAATTATATAATTAACATATTTCAAAATTGTATCAAGTTCATGTGACCTACTGTAATTTTCCCCTTATGTTATGTTATCTTTATAAAAGATTTTAGTTGAATCCCTGTCTTCCAATATTCATGGATTTAATGGAACAGGATTTTAATGTTCTAGAATATAGGGAGAGGAACTGGAGGAAAATGGTTTAGAGAAGAAAATTGGCAATGGGGTTGCTATCCATCTTCTCTAACTCTGCCCCACTTTCACGACTTCTTCAATTTCATTATCACTTGTGGGAAGGTTGGCACTTTTGAACACAGTTAGTGGGTCAGGACTAATTCATCCCACTCATACCCGTAGGTCAGAGTTGCCTCCAAATTTGCTTCTGCTAAATATATCCCAAGCCCTGGAAATGGCATGGGAACAGAGGGAATTAGACCAAGACCCCAGAGCAGGTAAGTGGGTACTTCGTAGGACAGGCTTCACAGGCTGCAATTCAGTGAAAGTGGCAGTTGAATGGAAGAAAATGAATACGGTTTCTGACTCTGTTTCCTTTGCTGATCTGGACTGGTACTGGCTGCCAGAACCCAGGATGTGATGCTGTGAGCAAGAGTTTGTGGAGGACTCAAGCATGTGGCTGAGAGATGAGACACCTGAAAGATGACTGTGTATAGAAAAGAAGCTGCACTCTCTCCATCGTGATGTAGTAGAGAAACCATAGCTGGCATTTAGCATCTTACAAGATACATGACACCCTTATGTTGGGTCTCCATTTCCCAACACTCTTGGATAATCCATAGGTACAGATTGTTATTTAGCAATGTAAACTATACATTCTACTGTGAAAACATTTTCATGAATGCTCACTAGTAAGTTATTCAAACGGATTTTGCAGCAATTAGAGTTTAGATCTCTAGGGATTGATATATTTAAACACAACATACCAGGTATCAGTTCATAACGTCTGTTCGATCACTGATCCAATGTGTTGCAGCATTAAAATATAATTAAATTAACACATAATTTACCACTGTGTAGAACAACTGTAGAGATAGGGAGACAGAGGAAGAGACAGAACAAAGCAATAAAAATATAACGTTTCATCAATTCAGTTCAGTTCACCGTCGTGTCCCACTCTTTGAGACCCCATGAACTGCAGCATGCTTGGCTTTCCTGTCCATCACTAACTCCCAGAGCTTGTTCAAACTCATGTCATAATGTTTCATACTTTAACCGCCCCCCCAAAGTTGATACAGCATTTGTAAGTTGACCAGGTGAAAGCAGGCCATCTTTTTATCCATTTCACTAAGGTAACTGATTATCAGTAGTTGGCATGAAATTTCTTTCCAAATGAGACCTTTGGTTGGTGAAGAAAAGAAAAATAATACATTCAAGAAATCTCCCACCATACAGTCCCAAATAATTGGATGCCAGAGTTTATTTTTGTTGGTATGTGTCAGTTCTATAAACTAATCGACATGTTATCTAGATTTCTTTTCTATACTGCCACTAAAATGTTATCTAAAATAGCATAATTTATATTTTTAAATTTCCAAGTAAAAAACGTTCTATCTTAAAAAGTGAGCATGTAAACCAGTCTTACAGGATAAAACCTAATTGTAATTATATTGTTATAATTGTGATAAACAGATCTCTAGGTTCTACTTTCTAATCATTGTGGTGTTCTGAAAATATGAATTATTTTAATTATAATATACAGATAACATGATAATGAAAAGACGGTTACAATAACCTATATAACTGTTTTTCAAAAATATCAGCACAAAACTGAGACTGCACTTAACATAGCAAAGCATTATCAACAAGGTTCTGCACATAGTCACTACATTAGAGACTTGGGGATAATACTACATATTAATACATTTTCATAACTTATTAAACTCTCAGTACAATGTAATCTTATCACAAGCAATTAGTTTTGTGAAGGTTGAAATGTATTTGTTTCATCCTTTTGCTACCCTGGCTTTTAACTTTTTAAAAAATGTGCCCATGAAGTATTATTTTTCATGTAGTCTCTGTTTCAAATAATCACAGGCATTTCCTTAAATTCTAGATGCAAATCCACTTCAAAATTTGGAAGCTAAGCAGCTGAACATGAGAAATTCATGTTCCAAAGATTCCTGTATCATTTTACTGACAGCCAGAACTACATCAAAATCCTTGGTATCCCCGTTTCCCTTTACCAACACCATGCAGAAAAAAACAAACAAAAAAACCTTCTTCTCTCTCCAGTTCTTCATGCAGAATCACACTCTTTGTACAAAAACAGTAATAAACTGACAGCTATGTTAGTGCTGTTGAATACTAGTGCCAAAATACATTTACTTGTATGAGGAGCTTAAAAAGCATAATTGTTAAAAACAGAATCTCAGGAGACAGACCACTCAGGTTCAAATGACCAGTTCTGCAACTTAGTATCATTGTGAACTGAGACAATTTACTAAATGTCTCTGTGCTTTTGTCTCTTCATCTGTGAAATGGTAATGATTATAAGACCTACATTAGGGCATTATTGAGAAGATTAAATTAATGTATACGAAACATTTAGAACAGTACCTCGACAGCAAGTTCCATGCTATTATTTGCCATTGTCATTTTTCAAGCTGATAAGCTTACTCAATTTCCCAGAGGTTTCCCTGATAAGCTTTAGAGGGGCATTGCCATCTCGACGTGGAAGTATGTCAGTCATGAAACTCAGGAGAATAGTCTATGGATGATTTTTGGCTTCCCTTTGCTCTTAGTTTCAAGAGACAACTGTTGCACTTATCTGTAAAATCCTTAAATGTTTTGGTTTCTACCTACTGGCCAACCACATACTATACCATGCTCAAACCACAATGGCCCTGTCTCACCCTCTCATAATCTTTTTTTCTATTTTGTCGAATGGAGCCATGCACTTGACCTCTATATAGAATGTTCTTCCCTCACATGTTCATTTAACTCCTGTCATTTCAGTGTCATTCCCTGGGCCAAATCCACCATTAACTGCTCTCAGAGGTCTGTGAAACTCTTTCTAGACTTTATCTGAGTTGTAACTTTGCTTTAATTTATATCATTAGTTGATGTTTTTGGTCTCCACCACTATATCTTTAAATACTATGAGGGCAAGACTTGTGCATGCTTTTCTTGACAAGTATCTATCGTTTACCTGATAAACAGTAGGAACTCAAGTATTTGTCGAGTGAATGAATAAGTGGAAAAAAGGAATATTATGCATTGCGGTGCATCATCTTCAGTTACACTAAATAGGAGGCAAAAGAATGAATCTCAATATCTTGATGGCAATGAATACTTTCCATTAAAAATGAAATTAGTAATCACTCTCCACTGGTAATTCATCTATAAGCAAACATTTATTTTATAGGCAAGATTAACTTTGATAACTGTAATGTAGAAAGCTTTGAATCAATGTGATGAGACAATGATTAATACATCTCATTGGGCTCTTTCTTATAGAACATCTTGATGCTTAAGATCATTATAAGAAACTTCTCCCATGAGGTTAAAATAAAATTCTGAAAAACTTTCTGGAAAATTATATCTAAACAGTTGAATGATTGAGGGTAAATACACTGAGGTACAAATGGGGAAAGTATATTTTTCTCCAAACAGTAGGCGAAAGAAAACAAAGAACACCAAACAAACCTCTACATTTTTGTAAGAATCAGAAATATTATTCTTTTCATACACACACTCAGTTCAGTTTATTTGCTCAATCATGTCGACTATTTGAGACCCCATGAACCGCAGCACTCCAGGCCTCCTCATCCATCATCAATGCCCAGAGTCCACTCAAACCCATGTCCATTGCATCGGTGATAACCATCGAGCTATCTCATCCTCTGTCGTCCCCTTCTCCTGCCCTCAATCTTTCCCAGCATCATGGTCTTTTCCAATGAGTCAGCTCTTCGCATCAGGTGGCCAAAGTATTGGAGTTTCAGACACACACTAATATATATAAAATAAATAACTAATAAGCGTCTGATGTATAGCACAGGAAATTAAACTCCATACTCAGTAATGGCATATATGGGAAAAGAATATTAAAAAAGAGTGGAGATATTATATATATATATATATATATATATATATATATATATATATATATA
>SJYO01001136.1:0-10000 GCA_006410555.1 Capra ibex
GAAAAAAAAAAAAAACTCCAATTTTATCTAAAAATATAAATACAAAAACACAAAACAGTCTATAGGATGTAAAATCATTTATGTATAATTAATCAAAATATTAGTGTTTTGTTATAACTTTTGTGTATCCATCAAACTGCTCAAGTTCACTTTGTAAAGAAATAAAAAAATAAAAATAAAAAAAAATTTAGAAATTAAGAATGTACGCAAGGGTTTGTACTTGGGGGGAGGGTGGAGGGAGGGGTGTTGTAGGGAGACCCAGTAGGGGCACGTGGTCGAGGTTCGTACGACATAGGACGTAGTCTGTATCTGACCGCTAAGTTAAGAATGTACTATCATATGTACAATCTTACAGTAAGAGGGTTTAGTAGGGTGGGAGAGGGAGGGAGACCGAACATACAATCGAGGAATATTGGATATACCAAATGTTGACAAAAGATGGTAAACTGTGCAACGAAAAAGTAAAACAGCTACCAACGGAAAAGACACGTCTTCGAAAAAAATTGAACTACATCGGGGTAAACAAACAATAATGAAAACAGCCTAAACGAAAACCACAGTCTAGACTTTTTTTAGTAACGGTTCTGACTACAGTTCCTCTAATGGTGGATCCAAAAAAAGAGGATCCTCAAAATATGAAAGTCCAAAATGTAAGTTAAGAACTTAACTGAAACCCTCTTAAAAACACCATAATTATATTTTGTCACCAGACCAAAGTAACAAAACATAACATACACCGACAGGTCAAAAAGGTTTTGAGAACTTCTCTGACAAGTAAAGGACAACATATAAAAGCCGAGGAAACAGTATTTAAAATTAACCGACGTACCTGCCTCCTCGGACCACCCGAAGGAAGATACCCCAGCACTTCTCAGTCTGTGCTGACTCGATGGAGTGGAAGTGAAAAGTGAAAGTACGTAACCTCTACTTTTACCGTTGGGTGAGGTCACAAGAACGGACCTCTTAGGGTCCCTGCCCCCTCGGACCACCCGACGGTAGATACCCCAGTGTGTCTCGGTCTGTGCTGATTTCACTAAATCGTCGTCGTCGTCATATATGTATCCAAACAAATATTCTAGACAAAAGACAACTAGAGACACAACAAAAATCCGGTATGGTATGATAAAAATGGTGACATCAAAACATTATGGTAAACGTCAGTTCCTCAGACTATGGAGGTTACGAGAACAATAAAAAAAAAGTTATAATGAAGCCGATAAGTCCGAATTTTTTTTAAAAAAAATTATATAACTACAATATACTTTGTTTAGAACGATTAAAGTGAATACTGATTTCTGAAGATACTTTAATAAAAATATGAAAAGATGTATTTTTAATACAGGAGACAAATATTACTGAAAAATAGGTAATTTTAAGAATATCTTAAGAGAGAGACAATATGGAACGAAGTCACTGATTCTGTATGTCTCGTCCAACTCTTGACTATTAGTACCAGTAAGAAAAAAAAAAAAAAAGGTAATTCCCCTTCTTAAAATTATTAGGTGTTAATCAATAGTAATTAGTATTACCATCTACATGTATAAGAACATCTATAAAAACCGGGTTTTGCCTAATAGAAAAATTAAAAAATGTAACGATTTACAAAAATAAGGTATTTATTCACTACTTTAAAATAGTTTACGAAAAAGACGTAGGTGACACTTTTGATTATAAAAGAGTGAAAAAAGGACAATTAAATTACCTATATATAAAAATGTAATTGGAAAGAATATTTAGAAAATAAAAAACAAAAATTGTGACTACACAAAATACAGAAATAGAGTACATAATCCAAGGAACCTTAACTAATGTGAAATATAATAAAGAAAAATACTTTAAATCAATTATACAAAAAAATAACAAAGATATTGTTTGATGGTATTTGAATCATGAAATTTTTTATTTAATCATCAAGACGTCCAGTTCTAGTTGTGTTCAGAATGACCCGATTTTAGTTACAAACCGAAACAAGACATACGAAATCCTCTCCAAGACAAAGGAATGGAAACGATAAAAGGTCTCCGGAGACTCAAAGAACAAGTAACAAAAGTGGTGGGGGTAGTTTGGATCACAGTCGACCATCTCAGAAAATGTGTAGTGTATACAGATTGGGTGTCTCTACACTGACGTAGAAAAAATGACGTTAGAATGGACCAAGTGGACCCCTTCGAGGTGGTGAAAATTCCTGAGACACTAATCCAACCTAGACGGTCTATTAGGTCCTATTAGAGGAGTAGTGTTTCGGAAAAAAAAAATTAAAAAATAAAAAAAAATTAAAATTTTAGAAATTAAGAATGTACGCAAGGGTTTGTACTTGGGGGGAGGGTGGAGGGAGGGGTGTTGTAGAGAGACCCAGTAGGGGTACGTGGTCGGGGTTCGTTCGACGTGGGATGCAGTCTGTACCTGACCGCTAAGTTAAGAATGTACTGTCATATGTACAATCTTAAGGGTAAGATTTCGGAAAATGGAACTCTTGTAGAAGTCTCAAAGAAAGAAGTAAATTCCATTGTATAAGTCTTTAGTGTTTATAATCCTACACCTGTTGAAACCCCCACCACCTATAATAAAAAGGATGATCCACCAATTGAATCTTTAGAAAGACATATAGTAACGGTATTTCATCGGACTATAGGACTGGACGAGGTTGAGATGACAAAGGGTAATACGGTGACTATGTACTTATAAGATCTCTTATCTAAAAATAATTTACATTCCAAGGATTACATCCCCTTCCTTTATGTTGTCTCGTGTCTTTTTTTACATTTACTATATTTTAGGTGATGATAAGAATTTCCTAAAGGAAGACATATTTACCTGAGATGTGTTGATAAGGTACTTAGAGGTGGGTTGGAACAGAGGGCAAGGGTCTGACATTAGGGGATTACGAATAATGAGAAAGTACGAAACTATAAATCAATAGGTGACGGTGGAGTTTTATTCGACAGCTGTATGAAAACGTAAACTTCGTAAGTAATTCAGTGATACGATTTTAGTTCCTTTGATTAATAAATGAAGTCTAGTTATGAGTAGTCTTGTGGTCCTTTTAAAGTTGTTGAAAAGAAAAAAAAGAACATAACCAAAAGGGTATGTAGTGGTACATAGGCGGTGTCCATATGTACACAAGGGGTAGGGAGGGGTATGGTAGAGAGACCCAGTAGGATCACGTGGTCGGGGTTCGTAGGTCATAGTACGTAACTTGGACCCGACCGTTGAGTAAAGTATATACTATAATATGTACAAAGTTACGTTAAGAGGGTTTAGTAGGGTGGGAGAGGGAGAGGGTATCTGAGGTTTTCTGACAAGATATATTGACATAGAGAATACGACAGAGTGTATGTCCCAATACCAATGGTAGAAAGATTTAAGGAATATATACGCAGTCTGATTCCAGGTAGATCAGTTCCGATACAAAAAAAGGACACCAGTACATACCTACACTCTCAATCTGACACTTCTTCCGACTCGTGTTCCTAACTACGAAAACTTGACACCACAACCTCTTCTGAGAACTTTCAAGGAACCTGACGTTCCTCTAGGTTGGTCAGGTAAGATTTCCTCTAGTTGGGACCCTAAAGAAACCTTCCTTACTACGATTTCGACTTCGAGGTCATGAAACTGGTGGAGTATACTTCTCAACTGAGTAACCTTTTCTGAGACTTCGACCCTCCCTAACCCCTGTCCTCCTCTTCCCCTGCTGGTTTCTACTCTACCGACCTACAGTAGTGCCTGAGCTACCTACACTCAGACTCACTTGAGACCCTCTACCACTACCTGTCCCTCCGGACCGCACGATGCTAAGTACCCCAGCGTCTCAGTCTGTGCTGACTCGTTGACTTGACTTGACTTGACTTATTGACAAATGTAAATTTTTCGTACAGACAGTCTCGACAACGTTAAAAGACAAAAGGTTCCGTGTATCAACAAGTGAAGTCTAATCTTCCTCAACAAACCACATTAAATGATATATGATTTTATCATAAATCACATATTAAAAACCCATTTCTTAACCTGTGAACCGATAAAAAAGTAAACTCTGATAGACCCAGTATTTATATTTCACTTTAAAGTTAGAAATAACGTAATGAATAGGTCACCTCTCAAAGTCTATAAGATCTCATCTTTATAATTTGTACGTTTTAAGAATCTTACGAACAAAATCGAATATAGATGAGAGTCGTAACCGATCAATATATTTGATTTCATAAGGGGGAAAAAAGAATAACTATTATACTAAAATTCTTTAAACACAAAGTAAATAAACATATGAAAAATTTTACCCTCACCTCTCTTTTTATTTCTTATTAGAATTGAGTAAGGGAATCATCCACTTTTTGTTTGTCGTTTATATGAAGTTAATCTCATAGTGAACATAAGGACTTTTATTATGTGACCTTTTTTTATTTGATACACCGAAAAACAAAAACAGTTTACACGTAAATGAATCCAAATACATCTTGGATTCTTATCTTGTGTACATAAGATAAACTCGAAAGTAGAGTCTAGTATCCTTTCTTTTTTTGAGTCATTATAATCGGACCATATTACTGAAGTATTTAATACAAACGGAGTAGAGAAATATTTAGTTTCGTTGTGAAATTATAAACTGTGTAAAATCAAATATATTTTGATTATAAACCTATGTTTTCGATATATTCTATCTATATTAAATCATGACTCGAGAATAGTCATGACGTATGACCGAAAACCAGAAATCCTTATGACTACGTTAAAAAGATGTCGTTTTGTCCGACTTCCTCGTCACCGACGTACCCACGTCCTCCCGTCTCTCCTCGGTAAGGTGTAAGTTCCAGTCCTCCCTGTCACCACTTCTCCATGGGGAGCAGCTTCCATTCCTCGACGTCGACGCGAAACCACCTCATCGGTACTTCTCTATGGGGTGCAGGTTCCATTCTCTTTAGGTTCATTCTACCATCCACAACGTTCTCCCGTAGTCGTCCGTCTGTGTGACTTTGGTATTAGTGTCTTTTGATCGGTTAGACTAGTGTGTCTGGTGTCTGACCAGATTGAGTTACTTTGATTCGGTACGGGACACCCCGGTGTGTTCTGCCCGCCCAGTACCACCTTTCCATACTGTCTTACACAAGATGACCTCTTCCCTTACCGTTTGGTGAAGTCATAAGAACGGAACTCTTAGGGTACTTGTAATACTTTTCCGTTTTATTATCCTATGACTTTCTCCTTGAGCGGTCCAGTCATCCACGGATTATACGATGACCACTACTCACCTCTTTATTGAGGTCTTTCCTACTTCTCTACCTCGGTTTCGTTTTGTTATGGGTAAACACCTACACTGACCACTATCTTCGTTCCAGATAACGACTTTTGTCGTTATAACGTATCCTTGGACCTTACAGTCCAGGTACTTAGTTCCGTTTAACCTTCACCAGTTTGTCCTCTACCGTTCTCACTTGTAACTGTAATATCCTTTGTATCTTGATTTTACCTGACCTTACCCAATTAAATTGAGTCTACTGGTAATATAGATGATGACCCCGTCCTTAGTTTACCTCATCGGTAGTACCAGTTGTTTTCTCAAGTTTTACGTCATGAACCTATATTAGAGTTTTTACTGTCTTACTAGAGATAAGCAGAGGTTCTGTTTGGTAAGTTATAGTGTCATTAGGTTCAGGTACGGGGTTGGTCATTACGACTTCATCGACTTCAACTTACCAAGATACTTCTGGATATTCTGGAGAATCTTGATTATGGGGTTTTTCTACAGGAAAAGTAATATCCCTTGGCCTTACGTTTTCATCCTTTAGTTCTTTGTGGACCTCATTGTCCGTTTAAACCGGAACCTTATGCTTTACTTCGTCCCGTTTCCGTTTATCTCAAAACGGGTCTCTTGCGTGACCAGCATCCGTTGTGGGAGAAACTTGTTGTGTTCTCTTCCGAGATGTGTACCTGTAGTGGTTTACCAGTTGTGACTTTAGTCCAACTAATATAAGAAACGTCGGTTTCTACCTCTTCGAGATATGTCAGTCCTTTTTGTTCTGACCCTCGACTGACACCGAGTCTAGTACTTTAGGAATAACGGTTTAAGTCTGAATTTAACTTCTTTCATCCCTTTTGGTGATCTGGTAAGTCTATACTGGATTTAGTTTAGGGAATACTAATATGTCACCTTCACTCTTTATCTAAATTCCCAGATCTAGACTATCTATCTCACGGACTACTTGATACCTGTCTACAAGTACTGTAACATGTTCTCTGTCTCTAGTTCTGGTAGGGGTACCTTTTCTTTACGTTTTTTCGTTTTGCCGACAGAGCCCTCCGGAATGTTTATCGACACTTTTCTTCTCTGCACTTTTCGTTTCCTCTTTTCCTTTCTATATTCATAGACTTACGTCTGAAGGTTTCTTATCGTTCTTCTCTATTCTATCGAAAGGAGTCCCTAGTTACGTTTCTTTATCTCCTTTTCTTGTCTTGCCCTTTCTGATCTCTAGAGAAGTACTTTTAATCTCTATCGTTCCCTTGTAAAGTACGTTTCTACCCGAGCTATTTCCTGTCTTTACCAGACCTGGATTGTCTTCGTCTTCTATAATTCTTCTCCACCGTTCTTATGTGTCATGACATGTCTTTTCTAGAAGTGCTGGTTCTATTAGTACTACTACACTAGTGAGTGGATGTCAGTCTGTAGGACCTTACACTTCAATTCACCCGGAATCTTTCGTAGTGATGCTTATTTCGATCTCCTCCACTATCTTAAGGTCAACTCGTTAAAGTTTAGGACTTTCTGCTACGACACTTTCACGACGTGAGTTATATTGTCTTTTAAACCTTTTGAGTTGTCACTGGTGTCCTGTCCTTTTCCAGTCAAAAGTAAGGTTAAGGTTTCTTTCCGTTACGGTTTATTACGAGTTTGATGGTGTGTTAACGTGAGTAGAGTGTGCGATGATTTCATTACCAGTTTTAAGAAATTCGGTCCCGAGTCGTTATGCACTTGGCACTTGAAGGACTACAAGTTTGACCAAAATCTTTTCCGTCTCCTTGGTCTCTAGTTCAACGGTTGTAGGCGACCTAGTAGTTTTTTCGTTCTCTCAAGGTCTTTGTGTAGATAAAGACGAAAGAACTGATACGGTTTCGGAAACTGACACACCTAGTGTTATTTAACACCTTTTAAGACTTTCTCTACCCTTATGGTCTGATGGACTGGTCGGAGAACTCTTTGGATATACGTTCAGTCCTTCGTTGTCAATCTTGACCTGTACCTTGTTGTCTGACCAAGGTTTATCCTTTTCCTTATACATTCCGACATATAACAGTGAGACGAATGAATTGAATATACGTCTCATGTAGTACTCTTTGTGACCCGACCTTCTTTGTGTTCGACCTTAATTTTAAGGGCCCTCTTTATAGTCATTGGAGTCTATACGTCTACTGTGGTGGGAATACCGTCTTTCACTGCTCCTTGATTTTTCGGAGAACTACTTTCACTTTCTCCTCTCACTTTTTAAACCGAATTTCGAGTTGCAAGTCTTTTGCTTCTAGGACCGAAGACCAGGGTAGTGAAATACCCTTTATCTACCCCTTTGTCACCTTTATCATAGTCCGAAATAAAGAAACCCGAGGTTTTAGTGACGTCTACCACTGACGTCGGTACTTTAATTTTCTACGAATGAGGAACCTTCCTTTCAATACTCGTTGGATCTATCGTATAAGTTTTCGCCTCTGTAATGAAACGGTTGTTTTCAAGTAGATCAGTTCCGATACCAAAAAGGTTACCAGTACATGACTACACTCCCAACCTGACACTTCTTTCGACTCACGGTTTCTTAACTACGAAAACTTGATACCACAACCTCTTCTGAGAACACTCAGGGAACCTGACGTTCCTTTAGGTTGGTCAGGTAAGACTTCTTCTAGTTGGGACCCACAAGAAACCTTCCTGACTACGATTTCGACTTTGAGGTCATGAAACCGATGGAGTATGTTTCTCAACTGAGAACCTTTTCTGAGACTACGACCCTCCCTAACCCCCGTCCTCCTCTTCACCTGCTGTCTCCTACTCTACCGACCTACCGTAGTGGTTGAGTTACCTGCACTCAGACTTACTTGAGGTCCTCAACCACTACCTGTCCCTTCGGACCGCACGACGTTAAGTACCCCAGCGTTTCTCAGCCTGTACTGACTTGTTGACTTGACTTGACTTGATATACGGTTAGACCGAAATGGATGCTACAAATAAAGGATCAAACTATTTCATGTCACAAATTCAAACAGGAGATATAATGTATGTAGACATTCAACTTCGACAAAGATGATAGTATGTGTATATATATATAGATATAAATATGTAATCACTATGACTTGACTATAAACGTTCACAAAAGAGAAAAATAATTATTTATCGTTGGAAACACTATAATGAAATTTTTCTCTAATCTGACTTACACAAGTAATTATAACGTTTAGAAGTCCATCGTCAAACTGATAGAGTATGATTCAAATTACACTAAATTACTAATGATATCTACGTTTGTTAATTTAGTGTTAAAACTGTATAGGTTCTTAACTAGTAACATACGTCGGGGATAATTTGACATTCAAGTCGTTTTCATACAACAAGCGTAAACACCTTTAAGTCGACCGTTTCTACAGTCGGTCAAATTTTTTTTAACTCAAAATTTTACGTATAAAAGTTATTCATCGTACGATTAAGTTTTAATTGAAATCAAACCTTGTACAGGACTGAATCGGAAATAAGACAAAGATTTTTCGTCAATAAAAGAATCTATAAGAATTCAATGGGAATAGAACATTTCGCCAATTTACAAATAAAATGTAATAAAACAAAAGTACGATAGACGTCTCATCTCTCGTACATTTATTATCGTTAAAAAACTACGTCTTTTTTAGTTGTTTAAGTTCCATAACATTTTATAACCCGACCAGTCTTTCAAACGAGTCCACAAAGTATTCGACAATACTTACTTGTAAAACCGGTTGGGTTATAAAGGTTTTACTAAGGGTTTGGAAATCAAATATTTTTTTAGAAGCAATGGAGGGTTAAACTGACATATAGATTTCAGAGTAATGATCTTTCAGTTGATGTATTCAACGTAGAAAATTGATTGAGTGTGAAGACTGAACTTGAAGAAACGAAATCGTTGAACTTACAATTGTACCACTTCCTGGAAGTGTCCAATAAAACAGAGTCGAATCTAAATCCTAGGAAAGAATAAATTTTAAGGTTAAGTGTAACGGCAAGATGGCTAAATAAAAATATATAAAAGGCATTCCTTCAATAAAAATAAACTTCCTTTTACCAATGAAAACTTTTACATCAAAAGGATCTTTTAAAACAAAATCATCGAATGCTTTGTCTGGAGAAATACATAAGTCCCCAACCGTTTGTAAAAGACACCTCTTGTTCTGTCATTTATGAAAAACGAAATACCGGGTTCTCCATGTTAACCTCAATAAAACATATATGATTACTTCATTTTTTATTTTAAAGGTATTAAAAACTTCTTTTTTATATTTATATTGATAAAAATGTTATATTTAGATCACTTTTATTACCTTAAAAAATTTCATCACCAGAGAACGAATTGACTTTGGGATGAAAATTTTAATGGACCTATGAAATTTTAGTGTAGTTTATTAAGTTATGGATCTCTACTTAGATTGATTCCTCAATTTTCTTAACATGAGTCTTTTAACATACTGGGACTACTTTCTTCAACTTCTACTGTCTTTGACATTGCATTAATTCTAGGGGGCCTCCTCCCGTCCCTTTGCGTGAGGGCATAAGAACGGACCTGTTAGGGGTACCTGTCTCCACGGATCGTCCGATGTCAAGTACCCCAACGTTTCAGTCTGTGTCGGCTCGCTGATTCGTGTATGTGTGTTGACTATTTTGAGTTGTGTGTGTGTCTTTATAATTTTGACCCGTCTTCTAGACTTATCTGTAAAAAGGTTTCTGTATGTCTACCGATTCCGTGTATTTTTTACGAGTTATAGTGAGAGGTACTTT
>SJYO01001143.1:0-10000 GCA_006410555.1 Capra ibex
AACCGTTTCATCCGATGGGACCCACAGACGATGTACTACTTAGTATGCGTGTACAGAATGTTTTAGACTGGAACAACCTACGAAGTGTCCGTGCACCTGTTTATTGGCCAAGACGTAATGTTTCCCCAAGTGTATACCGTGAGAGGTTTATTGGTGGTACCCATTGTCTCAATCGACTCTTTCTACTGTTAAGTTATAGTATAAAGAGGTAATGTCTTTTTTGTTTGATTAGAATGTAGAGTTTTCTTATACCTGAAGGTTTTGATCCCTCTTGACCCTCAGAAAACCTCACCTTATCGTGTTAGGAGCCTTTTCCGCTACCGTGGGGTGAGGTCATGAGAACGGACCTTTTAGGGTACCTACCTCCTCGGACCATCCGACGTCAGGTACGGCAGCGATTCTCAGTCTGTGCTGACTCGGTGAAGTGAAAGTGAAAAGTGAAAGTACGAAACCTCTTCCTTTACCGTTGGGTAAGGTCACAATAACGGACCTCTTAGGGTCCCTGCTCCCTCGGACCACCCGATGGCAGATACCCCAGCGTGTCTCAGCCTGTGCTGACTTCGTTGAATCGTCGTTTCCGTCGTCGTTGTGTTAGGATCACCCGGCACGGAAAGACCAAGACCACTTGTACAAGAGTTGGGTTGAGTTTCACAGGTACACTTTACTTTCGAGTTGTTCGTCGTCCCCTCGGAGGACCGAGACACATCAAAGACCGCGAATCTCCACTGATCAAACCAGGTCTGGTCAAACCTAAATTAACAAAATTCCGAGACAGGTCCCTTCATACGGATCTTTATTCAAATTTCTGTCCGACTAAGTAAAATAAATCTTTTTACACCTATACATACACCTACTAGGGTTTAGTATGATGGACGGATACAGTGTGTTTACATGTATAAAGACCTTAAAGTTCATTGTAAGTATCAACGGTGAGATAGTGAATGGAACATTGACACAGGGGTCTAGAAATAGAGTTTATTGCGAACATTCTAATTCATTATAAAGGAGGTAAACGGTTTCCTATTTTCGTCTAAGTTTCTCCCATTATTCTGTAAACAAGTTCAACGTATCGACTCACCTTATCGGTAACAACCGTAAGTTCAGTGCGAACAGAAAAAAGTCTTATACGCGAGACTTGTTACACGATTATAAATAGTTTTAAACTTACGAGGGTCCACAAGTCCTTTCTTTGACTTCAATGGACAACTTGTTCTCACGGTACCACTCGACCAATACAAACAAAGTATGTCCCATCGTCCGACCCAAAGACGACAGACTCAACCTCTTCTATTTCTTCGATATCCTTACTGTTCTTGCCTTTTTATCACAAGTTAATCACCTCCTTTCAAATGTGGGGGTCGTCTTTCTTGTTTGTTTTGATTTAGTCTTTAATGGGAAACTGAGAAAGAATCTTTACATAATTGTCTACAGGAACTCCATACCTGTAGAATGGGACGATACATCCGTAAAGTAACAGTACTTGTTTAGACTAAATCTATTACTAGACTCTCGGATTGTTGTCTTAATAAGGTGAAAGA
The DNA here is from genome assembly GCA_006410555.1 of Capra ibex. NCBI lineage: Eukaryota > Metazoa > Chordata > Mammalia > Artiodactyla > Bovidae > Capra > Capra ibex. The sequence continues at coordinate 1,539 of SJYO01001143.1, forward strand.
CATGAAGAAAACAACAAGTCAACGATTCAGTACAGGCTGAGAAAGGTCGGGGTACTGACGTCGTACGGTACGAAGGGACAGGAAGAGACAGAGGACCTCAAACGAGTTTGAGTACAGGTAACTCAGTCGTTATGACAGATGGGTAGAGTAAGAGACGGTGGGAGAAGAGGTAAACGGAAGTTAGAAAGGGTCTTAGTCCCAGAAAAGATCACTCAGTCGACAAAAGTATTCCACCCGTTTCATAACCTCGAAGTCGAAATCGTAGTCAGGACCCCAACAGTATTCTTAATTCCCCGAATTATGAATATTTCGTCAATCGTACAAAGGACTGTGTCGTTTGTCTTTAGAAAGGACTGTATCGAAGTGACTTTAGAATAGGAGTTCACAACCCAATCCGAAGTTTGACATAATTTACTAGAGATAAGTCTCAAGGAACATTCTATCTGACAGTAAGTGAACCGGGACAAGACCGTGGGAATAAAAGGGAGTATTAAGACACAATTTCACCGACTTACGTATTAGGAAGAATCTACAGGTACTGGTCACCAGACCGAAAGAAAAAAAAAAAAAAAGATAATTACTAACGAAACTCTTAGACTATTTGTGGTATCCAGGGAGAGTGAGACTTTTACGAATTTCTATGTTTTCTACTTATATTCTCTCAAACCTTTGGACAATTCTTAGGGATGGGATCTAACATGTAGACGGAATTGTTCCACGGGACCTACCACGTATAGGAATGAAATTTTTGAAGACGTGAATCTTCATGAAAACGAATGGACCGACCTCCAGGAAACACCCACGACCGTAACCTTCTCGTCTTCATCTCCTGGAGAGACAGTGACCTCGTCACCCTTGACAGTACCAACCTCATGACCACTACTAACAACGACCGTGTCGTCACCACCACCAACAACCTCGTCACCACTGGTAGCACCAACCTCGTCACCACTGGTAGCACCAACCTCATCACCACCACCACCAACAACCTCGACACCAACAAGAACAAACCCCCCATCATCTCCAACAATAACATTATCACCATCAGCAACAACCTCATCATCATTACCAACAGCAAGATCATCACCACCAACAAGAACCTCATCACCACCACCACCATCACCAAGAACCTCATCACCACCGTCGTCAGAAAGAACATCACCAACAAGAACCTCATCACCACCCTCAACAGGAAGAACATCACCACCAACAAGAACCTCATCACCACCACCACCATCACCAAGAACCTCATCACCACCGTCGTCAGAAAGAACATCACCAACAAGAACCTCATCACCACCAACAAGAGACTCATCACCACCCTCAACAGGAAGAACATCACCACCAACAAGAGGCTCATCACCACCCTCAACAGGAAGAACATCACCACCAACAAGAGGCTCATCACCACCACCAACAACCTCATCACCACCACCAACAACCTCATCACCACCATCAACAACAACATCATCATCACCACCACCACCAGCAACAACATCCACCTCGATCTTTAGTTGTACTTTCGTCCCTCAGTAGTTCGTCGTCCTTTGTTCTCTGAGTACGACCCGGACACGTGGTTGTGTTGGTTCCTCTGACAGGGACCGTCTTGAGTCGTGAATAGAGGGTCCTTGAGGTTCAAGAACAGTAACCAGTTGATCTTAGACACTGACTCCTCCCTCACTTGTGCACCAGTGTTGTTCCGTTGTCACCGTAAATTTCCTACTATAAAGCCCTCCACAACGATAATTTTCTACTGTGTACCCTAAACACAACTTCGTGAAACATTTCTGATCAGTATGTATAGTCTAAGTGTATAGAAGTATTTGTAGACACTCCCTCCCTTTTCACAGATCTCGGACTTCGACAGAAACAGGAAAGTCGTCATGTACTGATCTTGGGTTTATGATCAAGGGTTCTTGGTCTTATAACTGGTTTATTTATCGTAAGTGAAGACAGTGAAGATTCCCATGGGAGGGTTGTATAGACGTTGGATTTACACCTAATTAAGTGTAATAATTGTATGCGACCTATTGTGTCTACGGTATACGGTGGACCCTTTGGGACTTTTGTCAGTATCTATCATATATGTACTTACCTACCCCGACACAAGATTATTTGGAAATAAGTAGTTTTTTTGGGACAACCCTCGAAGAAAATATTAGACTAGACCAGGATACCGATGTCAAACGACTGGACCCAGATTGTCACATCATTTTCTACTACTTCTTGTCACGTCAGAGTTAGGGGAGGGAAGTCAAACTTTACTTTGGATTCTTTTTGTCCTTCGTTCTTTTTGTAGACTAGTTTCCTCATATCGTTCCTCCTTTAAATTAGTCGAACAAGGTGATTACACAGAACGAGTCCTCATTTATAAAGGATCCCTTCTTCGATCCTGTGATTCCGATCCTTTTAGACGACTCCTTCTCGGGATTCTCTCCAACTTTCATTCGAGTAAGACACTTTTCACGTTCTTTTGAATTCATTTTATAGTCCAACCTCCGTCTCAGTGCACCGAGTCAATACTTGGGCAAAGGGTGACCTGTCTCGTCACCGAAATGTTTATAAGTAGATAATTTCTTAAATATTCGTGATATTTACAGGCGATAAGTAAAGAAAGAAGGAGGTCTGGNCGACTCCTTCTCGGGATTCTCTCCAACTTTCATTCGAGTAAGACACTTTTCACGTTCTTTTGAATTCATTTTATAGTCCAACCTCCGTCTCAGTGCACCGAGTCAATACTTGGGCAAAGGGTGACCTGTCTCGTCACCGAAATGTTTATAAGTAGATAATTTCTTAAATATTCGTGATATTTACAGGTGATAAGTAAAGAAAGAAGGAGGTCTGGTTAGTATATTAAAATGTTGAGGTTTTTATTAGAGAAGAGGTGTGTGTGTCGGAGTACGGTGTACACATATCGAGGTCGTAGAAAACCGAAAGAATTTAATGGAGGATCTACAAAAGGGTCTCAGTCAATAAAAGACGTAGTCTTAACTGGACTAAAATGAACGGAAGTAGTTTACCCGATTCACAAGAACTACTTTAATCCTTTTTAATACTTTAACTTTATAGTTCAAGTAAATTTGATTTTTTTCTCTGGATCGAATATTTCCGAGACTTATAACCTAAGACAAAAGTAATCTTTGAAATCACCCTCTTATGAATCATACTTTCTCGTGGTCTTCGGTCCTTTAGAAAATCTTGGAAGAGGAAAGTGGTTCACCATCCTTTTTAATTTTACAGATGTAGTTCTATCTTTGTGTATTTTAAGGGTCTGAAAACCTAAAGTGTTTTTAGAATTTTTTGTTTTCACTTGTCAATAACTCTACTTTTACAAGATTATAACGTTATTCCACTAAAATTAATAAAAAAGAGAGAAAAACAATATTAACAAGATAAAATAATAATCAATAAGAATTAGAGAATGACACGGATTAAAGATTCAATTTTAAATAGTAACCATATATTTGTTTCTCAGTATGTACTGACTCGTTGACTTGGCTATTCGTATCCTTTTTTTATACATATCCCAAACCATGATACACGTCAAAGTCGATAGGTGACCTTCTCTGTAAGAACCTTAGTTGGGGGTACCTTTATTTCCGTTTTTATTTGTTTACCCTGGATTAATTTTAATTTTCGAAGACGTGATGTTTCCTTTAATATTCGTTCCACTTTTCTGTCGGAAGTCTTGCCCTCTTTTATTATCGTTTGTTTCGTTGACTGATTCTTAATTGGAGTTTTTATATGTTCGTTGAGGACGTCGAGTTAAGGACTTTTTTATTTGATGGGTTAGTTTTTTACCCGGTTTCTTGATTTGTTTGTAAAGAGGTTTCTTCTGTATGTCTACCGATTGTATGTGTACTTTTCTACGACTTGTAGTGAGTAATAGTCTTTTTACGTTTAGTTTTGGTGTTATCCCATGGTAAAGTGTGGTCAGTCTTACCGACGATAGGTTTTCAGAAGTTCGTTATTTACGACCTCTCCCACACCTCTTTTCCCTTGGGACAATGTGATAACCACCCTTACGTTTGATCATGTCAGTGATACCTCCTGTCACACTTCTAAAGTATTTTTTGACCTTTATCTTGACGGTATACTGGGTCGTTGGGGTGCCGACCCGTATGTGTGACTCCTTTGGTCTTAACTTTCTCTGTGTACATGGGGTTATAAGTAACGTGGTGACAAATATTATCGGTCTTGTACCTTCTTTGGATCTACAGATGGTCGTCAGTTTACCTATTCTTTCGCTAAAATTAAAAATTTGTTCGTTAAATCACTATACTACACTCACTTTCACTTTCAGTGAGTCAACACACGTTGAGAAACACTACGGTCCCTGATATCTCAAGTACCCTAAAAGGTCCGGTATTATGACCCGTCCCATCGGTAAGGGAAGAGGTCCCCTAGAAGGGTTGAGTGCCTAGCTTGGGTCCAGAGGACATAACGTCCGACTAAGAAATGGTCGACTCGGTACTATACCACACTTAAGACGAAGTTTTTTAGGTTCCCATCTCCCTCCCCTACTTTGATATATCTGAGAAAGTTACATATACGTTGTTTTAACTCAACTGTCAACAGATTTGGTTTACTATGTAGATAAACTGTCCTGGAATATAATGGACAAAATATACACACTTTGAGAGATACTCAGAATTTTACAATTCTTTCTTGTAAACTTTTAAGAGGCTTCTTTGCTGGAGTCTCTTTTCCAGTCTAAAAGTTCTTCTTTAAGTCGACGTATTTTTATAGTAATATAGAGTCACACCTTGTCACTTACGAAAAAGTACTTGGTTGATCATAAGGACTTCGTGACGAAGTCCTCTGTCAAACGACTGACCCTTCTAGGAGATCGGATACCAGAACTTAGTTCCAATCAGAATTGTGAAGTGAGATGTGTTTATGTTCCATAAGTCAACTTCTCAATAATGTTTTGTTCTAGTATCCCTTTGAAAAGAAAGAGATGATTTCCTTTTCTTTCAATCATAGTTTGTCTTTTGAGAATAGAGACTCTTGGGTGTCCTTCACTAGTTCTTCATCCTTCTATTCGAGTGGACCTAACTAGAAGTTGAGATCCCACCAAAAATACAGTAACTTGGTGGGAGAGTGGAGTTAAGCCGTTGTTATGTTCGGTCACAGTCTGTGCCGTCGCAACAAATACCAATTTCTGTGTAGGGAAGGTCCTTATAGAGGTATATCGACTATTGCAGGTAGGGAGGCTATCCACTGAGACATAGGTAGTCAGGTCTACTACAATCAAGGCGTTAGCTTGGTTCCCGTACTGGGAGACGGGGTTGTGTACGAACACTGAAGAGGTAATATCATCGTCCCATCTCACTGTGAGGCTGGGCGGTGAGGTCAGTGAGCTGCCATTCGTCAGTGTGGTCGACATTTATTTCTCTTTGGTCTCGTACTCCAGAGTTTTAAAATTGAAATTAAAATAAAAGTAAAATAAGAAATATATCGATACGACAAACTTTAATAGATTGGTATAGAACTCAAACATTTAAATTATATACGTAAAAAGAATATTTGTATAAGAAACCATCATAATAATAATTAGTCTATATAAAATCTTACTTTGTAGTATATTTGTAGAAAAACATGAGTCCTAATGGAGGGTTATCCTGTCTATATACTCTCTTTCATAGTCCTATTTCCCATCTTTATACAAGTCAGAAAACCACTTTTACTAAGTTTAAGGAGAGGTTTTCCAAACTTTGTTTACTGTGAGGTCGTTACGTAGTCACACACACGTAAAATAGGACACAAACTGTCCATAGACGAACGACGACGACGACGACGACGACGATTCAGCGAAGTCAGTACAGACTGAGACACGCTGGGGTATCTGTCGTCGATAAAGGAAGAGGTTACATACTTTCACTTTTCACTTTCCCTTCAGTGAGTCAGTACAAACTGAGAACCACTGGGGTACCTGACGTCGGATGGTCCGAGGAGACAGGTACCCTAAAAGGTCCGTTCTCATGACCTCACCCCACGGTAACGGAAGAGGTCCATAGTCGAATGATTTACAATTATGTATGTCCATCGATAAGGAGAGGGACTCAGTTAGTGACAGAGTCAAATTTAGACTAAAATTTTGACACAACGTAAATTTTAAAACTAAAAGTTAAAATAACGTTAAAAGATTTACCGATACGTTTTTTAAAATGGAGTGTTTAGAAGAGATTCAATTTCTTATTTGTCGATTATATGATGAATGTCGTAGTAGCCGATCTTCCGTCTTCGGATCATTTGAGAAATCTTTAGTTAAAAGTCATTTTTTCCCAAATATTATGAAAGTCTTCCTTGACTCCGAATATTACCCGAAACGACAAAAACAAACCAACGAATCAACATAGCCTGAGAAAAAGTGGGGTGCCTGACATCGGGTGGTCTGAGGAGACAAGTACTTAAAAGGTTCGTTCTTAAGACCTCACCCAACGGTAAAGGAAGAGGTCTCCTAGAAGGGCTGAGACCTTAGTTTGGGTACAGAGGACGTAACCATCCCCCTAAGAAATGGTGACTCGGTGGACCCTTCGGGTAGTACCCTAAATCCTAGCTAACTTTTTTTTAGTTCGTCCCTAGGGAAGAACACTTAACTACTGACACAACGTTACCTCGTGACAGGTCAATCGGTCCACTTTGGTTTTTTAACCTGTTATAAGTTAGTTTATAATTTGAAATGGAGAATTTTTGTTTGTCCGTCCTTTTGAGAGAGGACGTCGTCACCAAATTTTTTGACATAATGGTTTACTTAAGACTCACCAGGAATTTTTTTTAGACTCTAAGTTGTTGGTCAGTATCAATCTTGACCCGACATTCAGTTCCTTTACGAGACCCTTATTTTGTGAGTAACCATATATTTTATTCAGATCAAAAATAATGGCCTTAAGACTAATATAAATTAAAACGAATTATAGTAAAAACTTAATATTTCCATTAAATACGACTAATATGTTTGACAATGTCTTGTATTAAATTTTTACATGAAAAGGAGTATAAGGATGGAGATCTCTAAAAAAAATTTAAATCCAAATACAGATAAGGATTTTTAAAGGGGATAGAGTATCTTACAATTTTACTCTATTTAATCTATTGAAACAAATAATTTTTAATTTAAAAAACAAATAACTAAATTTTTCTTTAAAACCGGTTTACCGTGGTGTACACCCTAGAATCAAGGGGTTTGTCCCTATCTTGAACACGAATGACGAAACTTTTGTGTTTCAAAATTGGTAACCTTTTGGTCGCTTAAATTTTATAAAAGAAGAATTTTCTTTGTCAATGCGTACCAATTTTTTTAGTTTTTCATGTTTTGCCATGTTATTTCCTGAACAGAGGAAGGGTGGGTAGGGGTAAAGAAGAAGGGTGGGAGCAGGTGCCAATGAGAAAAAATGTATGTGAACTCATCAAGTACGTATGTGCTGGTAGATGGATGAAAAAAAAAAATTAAATTTGTGTTTACCGTCGTATTCGACAAGACATGACATGTACGGAATAAGTGGTTGGGTATCTAAAAAATTAGGAATCTTAAATTCGTTAAGGAAACCGAATTCAAAAGTCGAATCAAGAAACGAGTGATCAACTAGGGTAATGGAAACTGTTTCACGGGGAGGTAGTGCTGGTGTGTGTGGGATGTGTGGAGGATATAGGAACCCCAAGGTTTCATGTTTGGTGGATAAGTGAATGGCCCGTCCTCATCCTCCGGGTCCTACCGATGGGTTCCTACGTACTACGATAACCGGACTTCCTTTCTCTTTCGTCTGACGAACCACACCGGGAGTTAGTCTACCATAGTCTTGTTCAGAATTAAGAGTCTAACGTTGAAGAGTGTCTTCGGACGGACGACCTTCGTTCTCATGTGAATGTTTCCGAAGTCGAGAGACAGACGAGGTCCACTGACTCTCGAGACGGGGAAGGTTGTATGTCCGTTTCGATAGAAGACTTTGTCAGGGATGAATGGGTCGAGGAAAGGATGTGAATCTCAGGTTTGTCTCTTCTTTTCCCTCGTTTGTACTTCCTTTACTCTCCTTCCGAATCGTCCCTTACGGTCTAGTTTCTGGTCTGAAGGGTGTCGTTTCCATGTGAATAGGAATCGGAACTTCTACTCAGTGGACCGAAAGACCGTTCTCCTCCCATGAAGAAGGGAACACCAGTGTTACTGCTCAGGAGTCGGAATCAGTTTAATAGTTTACAGGTGACTCGATTCTTGACTCTCGACACTCAAAGTGAATACCGAGTCCTCTGACGGAGAGTCTATCGAGACTCCTTGGTGCGGGTTTTCCCCACCTCTCTATTCGAATATACACTAAAACCTCTTCATGTTAGTTTGTAGAGTCATCTTCCAGGGGTGATCCATGTTCTTTGTTTATGGAGTTAATTACGGAAACCGTAAAAAGACTCATGTCTTCTACTTTGAACCTAAGTATTTTTAAAGAGGACATTTGTAGAATGATAGA
>SJYO01001154.1:0-10000 GCA_006410555.1 Capra ibex
TAACCCTAACCCCTAACCCTAACCCTAACCCTAACCCTAACCCTAATCCCTAACCCTAACCCTAACCCTAACCCTAACTCCCAGGAAATGTGAGTCTGCCCCCTCACCTCAGCCACCAGCCAGCACTCGTCTTGGGCAGGCAGACAGGGGAGTGTTCCGAGCCGGCGGGGGCGGGGGGCGCGACGTGCTGTCACCAGGCCAGCTTGGGTCCTCGCGTTCTGCCCCTGAACCTGACTGGAGCAAGTGGATCCGCGTGATCTCTCGTGGCTCTGTTTGACATCCTTGGCAGCCGCATGCCAAGGGACAAGGCCAAAAAGAAGGAAGTCAGCTCCCTTGGGTTCAGATAGCTGTTCTCCAAATCAATCAAGCTTCCAAAACGAGATTTCCAATCCAAGCCAAAAAGCCCAGGTGGCTACCCACCCCGCCCCGGGGACCTCTGGCCCAAGGCGGCCCTCCCGCACAGCCTCCTTCCACAGCCCCCGGGCATTCAAGACATCGCCGGCGGCCCGCTCCATCCGTGGTCCCCCCGCGCCCCCGCAGGGCCGTCTGAAAAAGCGACCGACAGGCAGGTGGCGCCCGACAGCCAACCCGCTGTCCAGAGAGCCGGCCGCAGCACAGACGCTCCGAGGGAGACCGGCAGGGACTCGTTGCCAGACGGGGCGGGCGCAGTTTCTCCGCTCGGTCACCGACGCGGACAGGAGAACAGCACACACCAACACTCCTTGAGAGCGTCCCTGGGCGAGGTACGACGGACGGACGGCTCTTTCATCAAGAACAACGTTCAACAATGGGACAAATAAACAGACCTTCGTGTTAGAAATAAGCATTCATACTGTGGCGATGAAACAGAAAGCAAAAGCACACACTCGCCACACACGTAACCTCAGCCAGCAAGCTCGACGCATCTGAGAAGAAAACGCAAACGTCAGAGAGCGTTCGAACCTGGCCCTAAACCTAACCCTAAACCCTAAACCCTAACCCTGACCCTCAACCCTGACCCTGACCCTGACTGTAACCCTAACCCTACCAATCACCAACTCCCAGAACTTACTCAGACTCATGTCCTTTGAGTCAATGATGCCATCCAACCATCTCATCCTCTCTCGTCCCCTTCTCCTCCTGCCTTCAATCTTTCCCAACATCAAGGTCTTTCCAAATGAGTCAGCTCTTGGCATCAGGTGGCCAAAGTATTGGAATTTCAGCTTCAGCATCAGTCCAGTGAATATTCAGGACTGATTTCCTTTAGGATGGACTGGTTGGATCTTCTTGCAGTCCAAGGGACTCTCAAGAGTCTTCTCCAACACCACCCTAACCCTGATCCTGACCTTGACCCTAAACTCTGACCCTAAACTTTGAGTAAGTTCTGGGAGTTGGTGATTGGTAGGTTAGGGTTAGGGTCAGGGTTTAGGGTCAGGGCCAGGGTCATGGTCAAGATCAGGGTTAGGGTGGTGCTGGAGAAGACTCTTGAGAGTCCCTTGGACTGCAAGGAGAATTGATGTTCAAAAGCATCAATTCTTCGATGTTCAGCTTTCTTTATAGTCCAACTCTCACATCCATACATGACCACTGGAAAAACCGAACCTTTGACTAGAAGGACCTTGGTTGGCAAAGTAATGTCTCTGCTTTTTAATATGCTGTCTAGGTTGGTCATAGCTTTTATTCCAAGGATCAAGCATCTTTTAATTTCATGGCTGCAGTCACCATCGGCAGTGATTTTGGAGCCCAAGAAAATAAAGTCTGTCACTGTTTCCACTGTTTCCGCATCTATTTGCCATGAAGTAATGAGACTGAATGCCATGATCTTAGTTTTTTTTAGTATTGAGTTTTAAGCCAGCTTTTTCACTCTCCTCTTTCACTTTCATCAAGAGGCTGTTTAGTTCTTCTTTGCTTTCTGCCATGAGGGTGGTGTCATCTGCATATCTGAGGTTATTGACTTTTCTCCCAGCAATTTTGATTCCAGCTTGTGCTTCATCCAGCCTGGCATTTTGCGTGATGTATTTACATATAAATTAAATAAGCAGAGTGACATTATATAGCCTTGATGTACTCCATTCCCAATTTGGAACCAGTCCGTTGTTCCATGTCCAGTTCTAACTGTTGCTTCTTGACCTGCATACAGATTTCTCAGGAGGCAGGTCAGGTGGTCTGGTATTCCCATCTCTTGAAGAATTGTCCACAGTTTGTGTGATCCACACAGTCAAAGGCTTTGGGGTAATCAATGAAGCAAAAGTAGATGTTTTTCTGCCACTCTCTTGCTTTTTCGATGATCCAACTGATGCTGGCAAATTCGAAAGCATTTGTTAATGTTTTATATTAGGCTAAACTAAGGTATCATTCTTTCCCTCTCTGGACTCAAAAGGAGCGAAGTGATCATGTTGGATCACACGAACAGTGGGCAAGAGGGATTTCCCTGGTGGTCCAGTAGTTAAGACTCCAAGCTCTCAGTGCAGGGGGCCCAAGTTCTATCCCTGGCCAAGGAATTAAGAGCCCACATGCCAGGCCTAGAGTTTGCATGTAGCAGCTAAGATCTGGTACAGCCAAATAAATAAAAAGAGATATTTTAAAAAATAAAAAGAAGGTGGGCAAGATCCCCACAATGGATACAGAATGTCAACTGAAGAAAAGATATGCTCTAGCCCAACATCGACATTACGTGCACAGAAAGCATGCCTTGAGCTTCCTTTAGAAGGGGTAGGGTTACTTTAAAGAATATACGTTGGAAGCTGGAGTCAGGAGCACGTATAGTAAAACTGGAACAATATGCAGAAGGTTAGCAAAGCCTCTGAGCAAGGTTGACATGTGCATGTGTGAGGTGCCCCACATTCGTACAATCTGCAGAAGAACATATACATATATGTGGCGGCTCAGTCCAGTTCAGTCGCTCAGTCGTGTCTGACTCTCTGCAACCCCATGGACTGCAGCACACCAGGCCTCCCTGTCCATCCCCAACTCCTGGAACCTACTCAAACTCATGTGCATTGAGTCAGTGATGCCATCCAATCATCTCATCTCCTGTCATCCCCTTCTCCTCCTGCCCTCAATCCCACCCAGCATCAGAGTCTTTTCCAATGAGTCAACTCTTCACATGAGGTGGCCAAAGTATTGGAGTTTCAGCTTCAGCATCAGTCCTTCCAATGAATATTCAGGACTGATTTCCTTCAGGGTTGACTGTTTTGAACTCTTTGCAGTCCAAGGGACTCTCAAGAGTCTTCTCCAGAACCACAGTTCAAAAGCATCAATTCTTCAGTGCTCAGCTTTCTTTATAGTACAACTCTCACATCCATACATGACTACTGCAGAAAACCATAGCTTTGACTAGACAGACCTTTGTTGGCAAAGTAATGTCTCTGCTTTTTAATATGCTGTCTAGGTTGGTCACAGCTTTGCTTCCAAGGAGCAAACGTCTTTTAATTCCATGGCTGCAGTCACCATCTGCATGGTTGCAGTGATTCTGGAGCCCAAGAAAATAAAGTCTGACACTGTGTGGCTCAGCTGGTAAAGAATCCACCTGCAATGTGGGAGACCTGGCTTTGATCCCTGGGTTGCGAAGATTCCCCTGGAGGAGGGCATGTCAATCCACTCCAGTATTCTTGCCTGGAGAATCCCCACGGACAGAGGTGCCTAGCAGGTTACAGGCCATGGTGTCACAAAGAGTCAGTCACAACTGAGCCACGAAGCACACAAGCACGCACGCACACGCACACATACACATGTGAAGTAAAGTGTTAGTCGTTTAGTTCTGTCTGACCCTGCGACCTCATGGACTGTAGCCTGCCAGGCTCCTCCGTCCGTGAAATTCTCCAGGCAAGAATACTGGAGTGAGTTGCCATCCTTCTCCAGTGCTCCGGTAGGGGAAATTAGAATCAGACACCTCTAGTCCAAGTGAGCCCCCCTCCCCCACCCTGGGATGTTCATTATCAGAGTGTTCCTCTCTTTTGTAAAGCACTTCTGCTGGCCAGATTGTTTGTGAGCCATTCAGATGCCATTGCTCTTCTGATATTAACATATCTAACGTGCACCCCAAAGATAATGAGCAAGAGAGAGGAAATATTTCCTATTTTTGTAAGCTGTATAACAACAAAACACAAAATACGCAGACAAATTCTAACAGAAATGGCACAAACAGATCCCAGCATCGATGAGTCCAAGACGAACTGATTCTCCGATAGGGTAAAAAAATTTAAATAATTCCACCTAGGCTACCGACCCCCACGAGAGCTGGCTCCCTGACCTGAGTCCAGGTCTGCCTGTATTGCAGGGAACGGGAACAAAACAAAAGAAAGCCCAGATCCTCACTTCATCGTGCATTACCACACATCGCCATTAGATGGCAGCAGTGGAAAAGTAACCATGCAATCCAGGCTGCGTTTTGTTCGCAGTGGCACCCCACTCCAGCACGCCTGCCTGGAAAATCCCATGGACCGAGGGGCCTGGGGGGCCGCAGTCCATTGGGTCGCGAAGAGCCGGGCACGACTGAGCGGCTTCCCTTTCACTCTTCACTTTCATGCATTGGAGAAGGAAATGGCACCCAACTCCAGTGTTCTTGCCTGGAGAATCCCAGGGACGGGGGAGCCTGGTGGGCTGCCGTCTACGGGGTGGCACAGAGTCGGACACGACTGAAGCGACTTAGCAGCAGCAGCAGCAGCAAGGCAGAGCAGGGCTGCGCTTGGGAAAGGAAGGCGGTTTACACAGTGGAAGGACGAGTAAGTACCGTGAAAGAGCCTTCCAATAGCTTGAAGGTTCGCTCCCCTCCGTTGTTCCCTATCTGATGGCCACTTGGAGAAACCGCCTCTGGGTGTTCAGCAAGTGGGAACGAAGAGCGACAGAACAATGTCCCCTGAAGGACAGGACACTGTCTGTGCCCCTCCTTGCTGTATCGCAAGCCTGTTACAGTAAGGTTCTGAGTTTACTCAGTCAGTCGTGTCCGACGCTTTTCGAGCCCCTGGACTGTAGCCTGCCAGGCTCTTTAGTGCATGGGGTTCTCCAGGCAAGAGTACTGGAGTGGGTCGCCACTGCCTCCTCCAAGGGGTCTTCTCCACCCAGGGATGGACCCCACGCCTCCTGTGTCTCCTGTATTGGCAGGCAGATTCTTTACCACTGCACCACCTGGGAAGCCCGCAGGTTAAGTGATTTCGGAGGCATAAAAACATACTGCTGCAACTCTGGTCTTGCAGGTCATCATGACTCTGATTTAAGATGAGGCAAGTATTTTAGGCAAATCAAGGGTACATTCGGTGAACGTTTCACCCGAGTAACACTGAGCAGGACTTGAATGCACTCCCTTTGCCCGAGAGAAGAGAGACATTCTCAGAAGCATGACACTGAAGCTAGTAAAACTCAGGCCCCTTTAAAGAAGTAAACCAGCCAGTGTAAGAAAAGAAAAACGGACTTACCTAAGAGCAAAGCTGGTAACTGCGACTTCACTGAGCCGAGTCTTGGTCGGCGTTCAGCTCTAATCACAATCTTCCTGAGCAAGACAGGAGCATGCAGACTGAGCCTCCTCAGGAGCAAGGCCGCATCCCTGGTGCAGAGACCCACGGCGTCTGTGGCCTTGGGCTGAGCTCTCGGGCACTGGCTGTGCCGGGCGCTTGAATTACCACCTCACCTGATTCTGCCAAGGACACCATCTTATCACCCTCCTTCCACAGTAGAGGAAGCCAAGTCTCACAGACCCAGGGCACCACAGCTACTAAGCGGGGAGGTGGAGAAATGCCAGGGCCAAGACTCTCTCCCCAGCCAGAGCAGGGTGTGGCCGAGCAGGAGAGACAGCGCCACCCGCTGAGGGCTCTGCACTCAGCCCAGGCACCTGTCCCTCTCCGCCAGCGCAGGCCCAGGCAGTTCCCACGTGGGCCTGTGCAGTTCAGTGGCGGGGAGAATCAAAAGAGCGGGAGCTGGGGAGACGTGGATCCTACCTGCCGCCAAACCCCCAAGTCTGCCGCTGCGCTCTGCCTCCGTCCACAGTGGTGAGCAGCTCACATCTGTGTTTGCTGGGGAGGCAGCCTCTTCTGTGCTACAGCCTCTTCACTTGCAAAACGCTCCCTGCTGTTTGTTCGTTTGTTTGTTTTGGGGGGGTGCGTAGTTGTTTGACAATGTTGTGTTAGTTTCTGCCATGCAGCAACGTGAATCAGCTGTAGGTACCCATGTCCTCTCTCGGCCCTCCCTCTCACCCACCCCGCATCTCACCCATCTAAGGCACCACGGAGCACCAAGCTGAGTCAGGAGAAAAATGCCGTATATTAACGCAGATATGTGGAATCTGCTATTTGCTTTGTTTTGAGCATCACATCTACTTCCATCGTAAAATCCCTCAAAGGCCTTCAGTTAATGGTTTTGTCAGATATTGATGACTGGAATGGAGTCACCAGAATGGAGGGAATTTTTTTATCCAGCTTTATTGAGATTTCATTGACATATAACATTGTGTAAATTTAAGGTGTATCCCTGTTGACTTAACACATTTATATGAACCCCCACCCCCTTGGCAACCACAAGCCTGTTCTCTGTGTCTGTGAGTCTATATGTTTTGTAAAAACATTTATTTGGGTAAGAGATCTTATACTTCTTTTTGTCCTTAGAATATATCTCTCTCGGGATGTACAGTCTAAATATGTGTTTCAAAATCATTTGCTATAGTTCTTGAGACTGATATGCCAGAGAATTGATATAAAGTCAGGTTCACTTTTTCCAGTTCATTTCAAAGTTTTAGACTTGTGTTTTGGTGTGCTTTTCTCTTTGCTTTTGATTAGGTGAACTATTTACATGATTCCCAAGTCAGAGAACAGATTGTTTCATAAAGAAATCTATATCCCTTTCATATCCTCTACTTCCTTGTTCCCTCCATCCCATTTTTAAATTAATTTTTGGTTTATCCAGCTACAGAAATTATACATAAGTGTGTATTTACTATGTCTTATCTAAACTTCTTATCTAAACTACAACATTGTGCAAGTTCCATGATGCATTTTGTTTCTGTTACTTCAAAATATGCCCCAGCCCACTGTACACTGGGGTGTAGAGGGCTTCCTGGTTCCCTGTCACAGACGCATAATACGGCATTGCGTGGCTGCGCCAAGCTTCGTTTGCCTCCCTTTGACAGACATGCGGGTCATGCCTAGCCTTTTGCTGGTCGGTTCTCTCCGTCTCTCTCATTTTGCCCTTCCAAGGATCCCGCTGCTTTGCCTTCTGAGTGTGCTCAGTCTGTCAGTTTGTGTCCAGCTCTTTGTGACCCCATGAACTGAATCCCACCAGGTTCCTCTGTCCATGGGATTTCCCAGGCAAGAATCCTCCTCCAGGGGATCTTCCCAACCCAGGGATCAAACCTGTGCACTGGCAGGTGGATTCTTTACCACTGTGCCACCTGAGAAGCCCCGTGCTTTGGTTTAGTCTTATTTTATAGAAGAGCAAACGATTGCTTAAGCAGTTAAGGATTTGACCAAAGTCACAAGAGTTAAGTGGGGAAGAGCAGACCAAGGATTCTCCTGCTTCATGATTTCTGCTCTTTGCTCAAATCTGTATAATTCATACTGTGGTGTAAATAGCTATTAACACCTTTATTTTAGAGTTGAGGAGGGCGGAGAGGGGAACACGTGCTTTGCGGTAGATTGTGGAGGAAAATTTAGCCTTAAGTTCAATGCTGGAATGTCAGGTCTCAGCCAGCCCGTGGGAGGAGTATCTGAGCTAACAGCTGGCCTTTCTGGCATTGTCCCCAGTCAAAGGAATGCCAGACATTCACAAGCAGGTGGGTCTATTTTTGGCAGAAGGACCTTCTCAGTGTGCCTGCTCGAATCACATCATGTCCCCTTCTATCACAGCGCACTTTGCTCTCCGGGTAAATCCACTCAAGACGCCCTTTAAAGGATATAAAACAATCCCTTCTCGACTCTTCCCTCACCCAGGACTGCTCCCTGCCTTTGCCTTCTTTCTTACTCTGCAGACCAGTAGGGGGGAAGCTGCGTGTGCTAAACCACGCAGAGAAAGCACAGCTCTGATAAGTAAACCTTTTCCAGTCTTCTTATGGGAGAGATTAAGCTGATATTTACAGGAAGCCTTAAGACTTTGACCAGAATCCTTCACTAATTTTCCCTTTTTCCATCACTCTTTTCTTTAGGGGCAGTGTCAGTTCTGAAGTAACATGAGTCCCTATCACTATGTGATTTTAAAATGAGCATCTCAAGGTAGCACCTCATCTCAGAGTATGTTTAGCCCAATCTCCTCCACACGCTCCCTCCAAAGTAACCATGTTTAGAGTAAAGCATGGACCCCACTGTAAGATCGGAGGCTCAGCAGCGTTTCAGCTTCAAGACACAAATCGTGTTCACTGCACAGTCCTGACCAGGGCGCAGCAGCCACTGCATTTTACAGAGCTTTTGAAAGGGGTTAATCAAAGGCGCTGCCAGTTCTCCTGGGTAGTCAGAACGCACCATCCCCCGCGTCATCTTGTTGATAAAGGCTGCACTGTGCCACCGCCGCACTTCTGAAACCAAACACGCTGGACGAGCCTCACCACTGCCATGCAGTGGACTCGGCAGCCGGGGCTGACCCGTGCGGATCTGATCTCCCTGTGGGTTTCACCAGCCTTCCGAGCTAGTCTGGCTCAGGACTCTCCCAGCTCAACTGGGTGGGCCTACTCCAGTAAAAACAGTGCCCCAGAACTCTGACTTCTGTCTTGTCAAGACCCAGACTTTGAGACGTGACTCAATGCCTGAAAGTTCACCCACACAGTGTACGTGAAATTGCTTTCTGCAATGTGCCAGGGACAGGGAAGAGAGTTCTGAGCAAGACACACATACTCCCTGCTGTCTGAGAAAACCGGGGAGAAAGAGGGACACAGAAGCACAATCTATGCCCGTGCTGCAGTGTGGCCTTGAGTAGGTTTTCAGGCTCTTTGTGCCTGTGTGTGTGCCTGCCTAGTGTCTCATGTCCCTCTCTTGGAGACCACCATGGACTGAAGCCCGCCAGGCTCCTCTGTCCCTGGGACTCTCTAGGCAAGAACACGAGCGTGGGTGGCCATGTCCTCCTCCAGGGGATCTCCCTGACCCAGGGGTTGGACTCACGCCTCCTGCATCCCCTGAATCTGCAGGTGGGCTCTTTGCCGCTGAGCCACCCGGGAAGCCCTTGCCTATGTGTATTTACTTGTAAGGGACGATGATGCGAATAGCTACGCCACACAGTTGTTATGACACCCAGTATCAGGCACATGGTGGTGCTCCATAGATGTTAGAATTAACTATTACGGGAATTTAAAGCTAAAGGAAGTCTCAGTCTTCTCCCTAAACTTCCTCATGTGTATCTTTCTCTTCGAGGGTTTCATTTAATGAACCCCACAAGCCTGTAACATAGATGCTACCCACCTTTGGAGAAGCTGAGGCCACAGAGACAAATGGGCTTCTCCAACTCTTACGCCTCATATGAGCAGAGGTGGAACCCAAACTAACCCACATCAGTTCAGCCCTCAAAATTCCTTATGTCTTAACCCATACCTGGTGTTGCCTCCCCTATAAGAGCCAAAACCAGGACTGAACACAGAGGAGAGAGAGACTAACCCACGAGGAGGCATCTGGAGAAGCCTGAGAAGGAAACAGAGCGCGCCCTGCCTTGCTGGCCCTCCCACGGCCCCCACTGCCTTGTTCAAACCTCTTACCAAAGCCAGAAACCCCCTTTCCCCTTCAGCTCCCGCATCCAAGTCACCAACAAGTCCTGTATGTTAGAATCACAAACTTTATGCCGAAACGTCCTTTTTCTCTGTCTGTCTGCTGCTACTACCCTAACCCAAGGCACCACCATCTCATGTGTGTTTAGGTTTCCCTACTGACCCCTGCACCCCTTCCAGCTGACCTAAAACCCATTCTCTGCATAGCAGCAAGAGTAAGCTTAAAGTCCAAAGCAGGTGCTGGCACTCTCCCATTTCACAGTCTCTCAGTACTTATCTTTGTATTTAGAGCTGGGCTTCCCAGGTGGAGCTAGAGGTGAAGAACCCGCCTGCCAATGCAGGAGACGCGAG